>NQII01001239.1:386114-469475 GCA_002778355.1 Clitarchus hookeri
CCCCCCCCTTCTCAACTCTCTCTACCTCTTCCTTTCCGCCTTAGTTATCCTTATTCGTAACCCGGTAGATCCTTGTCATTTATCGCATGGTGAAAACGTGACGGACGTTGCCGATTTCCGATGGATTTTCTCGGTGTGGCCTGTCGTTCCCCCGGCACTGCATTCAGTCACTTCTCCGCACACACTTGGTTCACCTTATTCTTTATCTGCGATGTCTTTCGAACGGCGATTACAGCCTTCGTGTGGGCGCTGGCCTCAAAAGTGACCCTGCCTCGTAAGCGAGAAAGTGTGAATTTTTTCACATTAAACATAACTTAAACTAAACGTTAGTAACTGGCGTCTTGCTATAACGCCTTGCAATCTGAACACACTATGAATATGATGACGTGAGTATAGTACCAGTTTTATCTAGCTCACGGTATTTTGGGCACTTTGGAGATTAGCTTTAGAAAAATGTTAACGGGAATACTAACTAGAATTTACCTAGTTAAAATGGCAGCAATGTAGGGTACGTAGATCCCTGTTGTAACGTTATATTAATAGTGCATGATTTTAATTTATAGACCGTGAATTTTATTTAGTTTATGTTTATTTTAAGCATGTAAGATTAAGAATGAAAATATTAGTAACATACTTAAATGCCTTACAGTTACGCTTGATCGACGTATAAATAAAGTCGTCGGGCCATGACAGTGTTAATCTGCTGAGTTGAATGATAATTTCGTGGTGTAGAGCTGAAATTTACCTCCGCTAATCGTTTTCCGTACATTTCACACAGAGAGTCTTTGAACGGCAAATATACTTAAGCTTACAGTCCAAAACTGTCCCAGTTCTTTGAAAGCACGAACATATCACGAACTTTGCCTTTCATGCTCTTTTTTCTTTTTCTTTTATAAAAAGCAGAGATGGTATCGCAGCCTGCAAATGTATAATAAGCATATAAAGCAAAATAAATCTCGTCTGATGTTTTCTGGTGGTTCCTTTATAATGCTTTCTTAAATGTTGGACAGTCTGTCGTTTTCCCCTTGGCCCATTTTCATGAAAAGCTACGCGTCAATTTTTGTATAATTTGAAAGTAAGAAAATCAATATATATGTATCGTGTGCTTTGATTGCAATTAAACTACGCTTCTTTTCACTCAGGAAGGTAATTTACAAAATCGTTAGATTCCTCGTGGTTACAGGCTATCTCTTACACATGTCTCTTTACGTATTATTCCTATGCATTTACCTTCGGCGGACAAGAATAATTTCTTCCTTCGTAGTAAGGGCGACTGACAATCTTCTCGTGGGAAAACAGTAATACTTTGTGTTGCGCTCAAAAGAAATAAAGTTGCTCCACAGCCTCTTCTGAATTTCGCATTTGATGTCGTTGAAGAGAGATTCCTCAAGTGATCCTTGGCGTCTATTCGTTTTCATTGAAAAGATTTTATTGAGTTTTCTCGGTGTTCGTTATGAAAAATGCATGCATTCGAGAGCTGGGACAACTTAACAGGCGGTTCAAAATTTATCTCTGCAACTTTGCGGAACGTTTGGTATTTTTATTTTTCTTAGAATATACCCTTAACCGAAAACATATGCACGGTAAATATTATAGTAGTTGTTTTGAGAAGGCAATTTATCTGAAAGGCCTATGGTGGTATACCCACTGCACACGACAGTNTTTATTTTTCTTAGAATATACCCTTAACCGAAAACATATGCACGGTAAATATTATAGTAGTTGTTTTGAGAAGGCATATTTATCTGAAAGGCCTATGGTGGTATACCCACTGCACACGACAATACATTCCTCACATCTATTTCTCTGTCTTGTGCAGCAAAGGCCAACCAGCAGAAGAGGGAAACGTGTAATGTTTGAAGTAGAATTTTATCTTTGAATCTTGTTATGAAAACAGTTTTCTGGGAACTGAGTAATTAAACGGTAATTTTGTTAAAGGATCGAAACACTAATGTTGACAGAGCCTGTAATAGTTACAAGAAACAACACTAACCACAGTAATGCGTAGAATGATACTATTGGTTATTAAAAATTATTCATTGCTTGATAATGTTCAGAAAATAAGGTTTGAATAAGGGGGTGGCGAAGGCCGACGACAGATTAAGAATGTTATCACTATGCAGGCTTACGAAGCAATACTGTCCTGGTTTGGTTTTCACACTGTCACTCACGCATGCCTCAACATATTATGTTGTTTGGTTTACTATGTAGCAAATATGTTTTAATGCAAACTTTTTTGTAAAAATTTTTCTGTTACTGTCCAAGTTTTTTGAATATTCGCATTGCAATATGTGCGTACGTAAAGAAAAATAAGAACCTTTTCTCTCTTACTTATTATTATTTATCTATGCTGTTATTTACTATAATACATCTATGTATTTATTGAATCTGTTATTCAAGACCGACAAAATGCTTATCACAGAATTTAAAAATATTCAATGTAAATAAAACTGCATTAACTTAAAAATAAGGCGGTCAGAGATTTGCGTCGCTATTTTAAAACGCCATTTTGAGGAAGCTGCCGATTTCGATGCCCGCGTTGCGATATTCGTCATCAGTGGTATGGAATTGGCAAAATAAAGGTTCAGTTTTATGTTCGAGTTCAGGCAATTTTTCCAAAAATCAGGGTCTGCCTCGCCGACTAACTGTAGTTTCGGTTTGGGCAGAGAGTTAAAAAAAAAACATTCTATATAAAGCAACCTTTGAAGGCAGTTGCACAGTTTCCGTCTGCATTTTTCTTCGGTTTGTCGTGTGACCGTTTTAGTACCGGCCGGCCCTTTTCTTGTTTAATTTTGCACACGGTATTTTACAGAACGTAAAAAGCGTGGTTGCGCCGCTTGTATCCGACTCTACGACACACGTCTCCCTTCCCAAGTTTATGATCGTCGAAGTCTGTGGCTGAACAAAATCGTAGATCGGTCTTGTTTCTCACTTTATTTGTAAAACGTTCGTCATGGTGTTCCACAGACTGCCTGAAACTTTTGAATGCTTCCTTATATATACATCGTCTCCGCATGTTACGTCGCTTCCAAGGTATCGGTGATTGAAACACTCATTCTTTTATCTTCTTTGACAATTTTATTGTTACTGAGTGTCTCCCCATGAAGAAATTTACGCCGAGAAAAATCCGCAGAACAAGGTTTACACAACATTCCTAATATCGGATTTCAAGATAAAAGCGGCCAAACTTCAGCACTAGCATCTGACTATATATTAGTTCTTCGGAGCAGTGCACGTATCGCTGAAGTTGTTCTGCCGTAGAAACTGCTGCAGGAGTTATATTCAAAGTTGTAAATACAACAGTTGATATCTTGATCGCCGATGGTGATGAAGCGTGACGTGGATAGAGTTGCTACGGAGGATTTCAAGAGTGGGGGAAAAACGGAAGTAGCCCGAGGAAACCCACTGACCTATGGCAACGTCCACCACGTTTCACACATGCGGAACTCGGTGATTAACTGCGCCGGGAATTGAACCCTGTCCTCCGCGGTAGACGAGTGGTCAGACCGCTACATCTCAGCGGGGTTCCCATATGAATATTAATATGCCAACAGTCCCTGGAAGTGTGGGTACTGGTGCAGAAATTTGCTTTCCTACAGATTTGTTTTTTCTCACTGTACCTTGTTTTATTTGTAGAAATGGCTCTTTTTTACGCATGCGACATTGATATGCAGCCGGCGACATTCGTTTGAGATCCATAATGTGCCCTGGTTTTTACTTCGGGTCAGTTTTTTTAGAAGGAAAGTCGCGTTGATTTTGTAACTACCCGCCCCAAAATTCCACATTAACCTTCTGACATAGAAGTGAGAGCTGTAATAAATCAAGTAAAATAGCTTCAGGGTAATCCCTAGTAAACAATTTTAAACACCTCAATGTCACGTCCGGTTGTAAGGAAGCATGGCGCCGGGTTCTTCCAAAACTGCGGTATACATTCCCAGTAAGCTGAATGTCTCGCAAACTAGATCTGTGACAGTAGGATATTATTAAACGCGATGGAAGCCGATGTATCAAACTACAGATGCCGCTTTGTAATTGTCTCATTTATTTAAGAAAACTGCATAGGAAAGCCCTACATATATAATATTCAACGAGATAAATTGTGAAAATGGTTGAAAATTTAAAGTAGCCTTTGTAAGGCTTTCCTGCGCAGTTTTCTTAACATAAAGTATTACACAGTGGCATGCGTAGTTAAATCCACTGATTTTAGAAACAGTATATTACAATCGAGTTCCCTTAAATAAAATTAGCACGCTTATGCTTTATCTTGCAGCCCACCTGCCGTGTGTTGTAGTGAAGTACTGAGCTAGTGGAGGACAGTGTAAGGACGTAGTCTAGGTATAGACGTGGCGAGGATGTTAACTGGATTGCAAGGACGCGCCGTCCAGAGGGTCAAGTGCCGCGTCGATAATCGAAACTTAAACATCGATTTCGGGCCGAGCGCTACTGCTGAAGTGTTGGCGTTTCTCACTACAGCGGGGTCGACAATTGGTCGATAAGGTCAACGCAAGATGTTTCGCAAATGTCGTGGCGAATACGTCCAAGAGGAGTGTTTCAGAAAGGTATTTTTGTTAGCTATGTCCACAACAGATTGGAGATGGGTAAAGGCTGTTCACGGTAAAGTGAGCACTTTTTTTTCGAAATCAACATTTGTTAATGTCACTCCTACAACCTTCAACGGGCAAACTAAGTGGAATGCACCCAGCAAAGTTGGTAATGACGGAGGGAAAGTAATTACTTGGCTTGTCGTTGAATTAAAATGATAACTAAACGTTTGGAAATACTAACGGGTTTTTTTGCCTTCTGTTTTTTAACGCATGTAAATGTAAGAATGAGCAAATTTGTAAAATATTTATTTTTCTAAGAATTTTACAGTTTTGCACAATTGACGCATGAATAAAGTGATCAGGCCCATGGAAATAGTAACTTTACATAAAGTGGAAGAATACACAAAGTGCATACATGTAGATCTTGTGCAGGACTTTCAAAAGTGCTCAGTTTGCCGTGAACAGCAATTAATTGACAATATTTTAGTCAGTGTTAACTTTTTTTAAATCCGGAATGAGAATGTTAGTCGTGCACGTCTGCACTACGTAGTCGTAAGGGCAAACACGCTCTCGGTCATCTGCTGAAGTTGACCTTATTTCCTACTCATAATAACAAACCCCTTCGCAGACCTTTGAAATTACAAGACCACTGAAAATGAACTGAAATAATTTCTTTTTAGGGAAGAAATATTAAGTAGATGAATTTTGTTCGTGATTGGTGGAGAGCACTTTTGAAAGCCTTGCTTTGGATCTACTTTCGTATCCATTTTGTATCCTTCTGCCGTGTGCAAAATTAACATTGCATTTGACCCAATGACTTTATTTACGCGTGGATCAAGTGAAACTTAAAAATTCTGTGAGCTATAAATATGTTACCATTATGTCAGTTCTCATATGTGCACAAAATAAGCAGAAACCAAGTGGAATATGTTCATTTTCCACGAATTTAACATCACACTTTAATTCAATACAACGTTAAACCATTGAACTTTTTTCCTTATATCACCACCAGTGTACTGGGAGCAATCCAGTCAGAGAGTCCGTTGAAATAATGATATTCAGTTGTGGCAGGAATTTTTTTCCTATGTTTATTTCTTAACAGCGAATTAGTGATAATAACGTATATTTTTGTGAGCGCGTCGCGGAGTCATCAGATAGACGTACTGTTTTCTAGTCAGCGGGCCCATGGTACTGTTAAAGTAAACATGTGGCGAAAAGATACGTAACGAGCAGAAAGAAGGGGCTAAGCAAGGTTTCCAAATAGTCTTTAAGGAATTAGGGGAAATTAAATTTTATTCGCGTTTATTAGATTTTATATCGTACACTGAAAAATCATTGCAATTAAAAGAAATAACTGCAGAAATTTAAACTCTTGTGAAGGGGGNTGTCTTAGCAGTAGCTTAGTGTTTCTGCTACCGGTCACACCCTAGATAAATATCGAAAATAGTCCATGTATAGCAAAGCACGGTTATTTTCAGTTTCTCTTTCATTGAAAGAAGCTATAAGAAATGCATTGTATTAAATATAGTTTACGCTAATGAGTTTTATTAGCTATTCTGTTAAAATATGGTTCATGTCTTGATTTCAGTTGTTTATTGAAGCCGCAAGAAGCAAGCGACAAATGAAGGTCTCCCTTTTTATAAACGTGCAGAACGGTTCGGTATTTTCAAGGGACCCGTTTAAAGAGATGGCTTATTCATGTTTCCTCCGTAATTTTCTAAAACGTTTCTCAAGTGCATTGAATGATGTTGGGGTCCCATGACTCGCTTACAATGTTATTTATCGTGAGAGTTTTAGAAGGTCCTTAGTCAAGCGAGAACCTTTAAATAAGCCTTTTAAAAAAAGTTCCCTGGCCTTAACAGCATACACACTAAAGGAAAAGTGAATTTTTTTATTTGCGGGGAGTGTGGGGATAACTAAGTCCGACTTCTACAAAATAATTCTGTGAAAAAGTTACATTACAGCTATTCGAACTAATGTTTTGCTGGACTGAACAACTCTTCGTTTTGGTGCCGCTTGCTTAGTCAGCCTTAAACTTAACAATAAAAACGATACGCTCCTTTCTATGGAGTTTTGTGCATCACAGCCCAGAAATGATGTCTTAGTTATCACTAACGCCAGTGTGCAAGATTAGTTATAATATTCAAGTTTCCAGTACCTTAGTTTTATTCATAGGTAAACTCAGAACTTCAGGAAAACGAAAAACTTGCTTAAATAAGGTTTAGACATTTCCGTGTTTTGTCGTCAGACTGTCTGCTGAGTAAGGAGGAAATCAACGACTACAGTAAGCAAAAAAATCCGTACCGTTTGTGTTTGTATTGTATAAAAGCCGTCCTCCGATTATCCTCCAGCAGCAAAACAAAGGTTTTGGAAATAGCAAAATATGATAGTAGGCCCATTAGGAAACCGCGTCGACTACTGTGTTATACATTCTAAGAAATTATATGTAAATTTACCATATCAGTGTATACGTACAGTGACAAAGCGCGAATGGTAACATATTTTCCCATACATTCATGGTAACGTTCCTACAGTTGCTCGGGAAAGAGTCAAATGCGTAGGGAAGTTCCCAACTTTGTATAGAAGCGATCCTAAACATGCCCATATGCTTAGCCTTATACTTAGTACTATTTCCCTACACTGTATAGGTTAAAAACTTCCATTACAGTTTAAGAAGTTTAACATAAATTTTTTTTAAAGTGTATGTTATTTAATATTGTGCACATATGAGAACTGACATAATGGTAACATATTTATAGCTCACAGAAGTTTTAAGTTTCACTTGATCTACGCGTAAATAAAGTCATTGGGTCAAAGGCAATGCTAATTTTGCACACGGCAGAAGGATACAAAATGGATACGAAAGTAGATCCAAAGCAAGGCTTTCAAAAGTGCTCTCCACCAATCACGAACAAAATTCATCTACTTAATATTTCTAGTTGTTTTTCGTATGTTAGCCATGCTAGCGTTTATTTATGTATATATCGTCATATATATGTATATATTTACAACCCGGATGATAGTGGATGAAGTGAGGCGAGCTGTCGCTGAAGTGGATCAGAGTTGGTAGACACCTGCGGTAACAGACAAGGGCGACTGTAGGTGGGTGATTGCCGAGTGCATGCAGGTCGATGCATATGTATGTGCTATTTGAGACCCTACACTCATAAATGCAATGGTAACTTTGCGACGCACTTGTATGTATACCTTCACATGTGGACGGTCGTTACATGTTCCCGAACTTCAAAGGATTTAGAATGCTGTCCTTGTTGTTATATCCTTGATTACAGGCGGAAGTGATGACTGATATGAATTTGGTGGTCGTAGTTTCGGTGGGTGGGAAATTACGAGTAACTATGCTTATAAGAGGGTTTAAAGTGTACTTCTTCCTACCTTTATGTCATCGAAGCCTATGATTTGAGTTTTGTGACTATAGCTTCTGTGGATGGGAAATTACAGCCAACAATGCTTTTTCGAAGGGCTAAGTTGTACTTGACCGTTTGTTCATTTTCGTCGTCAGAAGTGATACCTATGTTATGCATTTGGCGACTATAGCCTGAGTGGGTGGGAAATTGTATAAACATATGCTTATACGAGGACTTATGGGTTATTTGACAATACCATGCTGTTAGTTGTTAGCATCGATGTCTATGTTATGGATTTAAAGACTATAGTTTCGGTGGATGGGAAATGGCAGTCCTCTATGCTTATAAGATGTCTTAAAGTTTACTTGATCCTGTAACACTGTCCATCAGAGGTGGTGTTTATGATAAATATTTGGTGACTATAACTTAAACGATTCGGAAATTACAGCGAACTTTGCCTATAAGTGGTTTTAGGGCGCTCTTTACCCTGCGGTCCTGTTCGTCGTCGTGGGTGAGGTCTGTGTTTTGGTTTTATTGACTATATCTTAAACTTTTCGGAAATAACGGCCAATAATGCTTATATGAAGGTTAAAAGTCTTCTTGACTCTGCGATCCTTTTTGTCATCGGGGCTTATGTCTCTGTTATGAATTTGGTGACTATATCTTAAACGGTTCGGATATTACAGCCAACTATGCTTATAAGTGGGCTTAAGGCGTACTTGACTCATGCGCGCGGTGTGACTACGCTAGCGTGCGTGGGCAGGCTTCGCTCCATCCCATGCAGTTGGAATGTTAAAGCATGAGACTCGTCCCCGCCAGGATGTCAGGTGGAAGGATACCAGAGGGGATATGAGAAAATCACTGTGGCATGACAGAGTGTGAGACGCGTCCCCGCCAGGACACCAGGTGAAAGGAGACCAGCAGGAATATGAGAAAACCAAGTTTCCCCGCGCGCGCGAGTTAGGCTGATGCACGTATGTATGCTATTTATTCTCCTATCACCTCCCATGTAATGGCAGTCGTGTGGTCAAGACGTCGTACTGGCAACTCAAGGGTGGCCGGAACGATCCTGCACGCCTGCTGCATTTTTTGAGTTCCCAAACTACTTAAAAACATTCCCAGCGCTCCTGGCGGCTACCACTTGAACTCTGCTCCCCGATCCTAGCGCGTCTCTGCAGGTACACAGTGAACCAATCAACACGAAATGGCCGTGCCGTTACCAGTGCTTCTGGTCGTGACCTGTAGAACTTCAAACACACTGGTGGCGAGTGCGGGAATGCACTCATGCGGCCTGTAGTGGCCGCATTAGTGCGGGTATTACATACGGCTGCCTTCAACAGACGACATCGGCGGTGATGGAGAAGGGCGCGAAAAGTAAGATAGGGGTGGAAGGAACACGAGAAAACCCCTGAGGGATAGAACATGCGAGNATCACTGTGGGATAGGACGGCCGGGAGTTAGGAAGGAGATCTGGAGGACTTAGAGAAGACCCATGGGTGGGCGACGAGAGAGGAAGGAATGTGAGAAAATTCCCGAGAGAGAACGGACGAGAGGCAGGAAGGACTCTGAGAAAAAAATTCCCGAGGGATAGAACGGATGAGTGTGACTGAGGAATATGAGATAACCCCTCGAACGGAATGCAAGAGCGTGAAGTATTGAAGTGGAATGTTAGAGCAGGAGGGGAATGGACAAATACAACATGGTTGGTGCTGGTGAGGAATGACAGAGTAGGAGGTTGCTGCGTGACGTCTTCCAAGATGGCGGTCAGCTTGACCCCTTACCTCCAGACCCTGTTCCAGTTCTCCTCTTTTCATTCTACTCTGAAGTACTCCAGTCACGTCTAATTTACATATTTATGAACCTTTGGGTAGTTTTTTTTTCAATTGTACTTCCTAAGTGTCCAATAAACTTCTTATCATGAGTGTATATATTTCATTGCAACTTTTCTTAATGAATCTTTGTTTGCTAGGCCCTGCTATCATAAATTTTCTTACTGTGTTCTCCCCCCCCCCNCCCCTTTCCCCTGTTACTAGGTTATGTGTGATAACGTAAACCGTTTCATCGCTATCTGCAGGATAAAGTTTTGAACGCGTGATGGAACGTGAAGGAACAGCGAGCGACGACTAACGCGTGTAGACAAGGTTGTTCTCGGGGTGCTGCGCTGCTTCCGCGTCGTTATTGGCGGCAATTATCCGTCAAGCAGGATGCGTTGGCGCGGGGCGGCGTGTTTGCATCCTGCGGTCCCCGCCCCTTCTGCTCCTCCACCAAAACTCCGTCGACAACCATGCACTACGTCGCTTATCCCCTCTCACTCTCGCACACGTGCGAGCATATGGCAGTTCATGGTTAATTGAACATTTTGGGAATCAACCTTGAAAATAATCCCTGTCCCAACCACCTACATTTTTTACGTGAATATACGTCTTAGGCTATAACACCTACCTAGATGTTTTCCGCATTTGATGCCGAGAAGCGCAAGAGCAATAAGGGCACGCACATCTAGTACCCCATCGCCACTAAGCGCAAGGCGCTGAATTGGCGTACAGTGTTCTTGTCGCACTGCGTGTACCTATGGAACTTTCAGCGATGACCCTATTATTTTATTGGTGGAAAGTCTGTAGGAAGCTTCAGCGCAGGGCCCTGAGTAGGTTTGTATAGATCTTACGCGTATATTTTGAGATACACTGATTTGAAAAAGCCGTTTTTAGCAATTTTGGAGTGCTCTGAAATGGTGTTTCTAATCTACGGGGGGACGTCTTCAAAGTACTCAACATTCCTCGTCTGAAGTGTATTTTATTTTCATAGTTCAACACATTGGACGCACGTTTAATGGTTTTCTGAAGAAAAAAAAATGTGTATTTGAAACACGCTGTAACGCAGCTCAAGCGCCACGTAGGCGGGGGTTTTAAAATCACACCGACACATGAGGCACCAGGACAAAAACGGCGATGTAACTTTTGCAGGGTGATCCATTCACACACTTTAACTTCGTGACTAATAGCACGATTGAAATAAGTGTTTGGTCTGTTTCGATTATATACGCGACGACGATCCGAGCATGACCTTGAGTTGGCGCCGTACATACGCAAGGTGCGGGTGGGGGCCCGCGGCGACTTTCCGGAAAGCATATCTCGCGACTCCAACGTGCTAGCGCGCTGACATGGACGCCAAACGAAACATTAAAAATCCATCGACCTAAGCCATAAAAGCAACCTATCAATTCATTTTCTTTCTTTTTATTTAATTCCCATATCCCAAAGAAAATATTACTTGCTAATGCAGGCGTATTCACGTTAAATTAAAACCCACAGCTGGGTCCCCGATATAGCTACACACCGATTTTCCCATTTCGGATACAAATAAGCAACCGGACAACCTTTGTACATTTCAGGTGGCGAAATTTCCAGATTAGAGTAATTGTGACATCTTCTCAGCAGTATAGATAGTACTTAGACACAGTTATTGAACTCGTTAAATTTGTTCATATAATGTGGCCTAATTTTCGAATTCTAATATCTGACACTTTATTATTTACAGGGATGATACATGACACGAGTAAAAATTCTCCACAACTCTTTTCTTTCCGTTTACCCTCATAGCTGAGGTAGCATAATTTTCAAACTAAAATACTGCGAACACCTTCTGTTCGAAACATACGAAAATTTACACTTTCAAGTTTTATTTCCTCCGTTTAGATTAAGCAGTTCATCATGGTGAAGTTTCTGTCTTACATTTTTTTACACTACTTACTAATTGTTGAGTTTGTTGTGTTCCAGTGAAACTTTATTTTTTTCGTTCGCTCTTCCGTAAGCCAACTCAATCACAGATAATCAAATGAACGCTCTTTATAAAAATGTTCGAATTTTTGCATGCGATAAAAGCAAGCCCGCACCTTTCACCTTGTTGATTAATAAATCAACAGCCAGCTATAGCATTGTTTCCTTATTCGTGATGTTGTTATGTGCGATACACCATCGTTAATTATTTTCATACTTTACAAGCATGCTCTCTTTTTGCCCCCCCCCCNGATGTTGTTATGTGCGATACACCATCGTTAATTATTTTCATACTTTACAAGCATGCTCTCTTTTTGCCCCCCCCCCCTTTTTTTTTGCTCTCTGCCCCTGTGTCTGTCTCTCCCTGCTTCTGTCTCTCCTCTTTTCTTCTCCTCTCTTACTTTATCCTCACCTAACTAATATTATAAATAAATGCGAAAGTGTGTTTGTTTGTTTGTTTGTCCTTTCACGTCGCAACGTAGCAACGGATCGACGTGATCTTTTGTACAGAGATAGTTGAAGGGCCGGGAAGTGACGTAGGCTACATTTTGCCCCGAGAAAATATCTCATTCCCTCGGGGAAATTATTATTGGAAAATGAAAAAAGTACACAAACGGAATAACAATGCAACGTTGCAACCTAGCAACAGATCGACGTAATATCTTGCACAGAAATAGTTGGAGGGCTGAAAGGTGATATTGGCTACTTTTTATCGCTAGAAAATATCTCAAAAAATTTACAAACTATAATAGTAAATCGAGTTGAAAAAAGGTTTACCGCCAGCGCGCTCTCTTGCAATACGCCGTCAAAACCGTTTAAGATGGAACAATATCATGTAGTAAAGAATTGTGTAGAATAAAAATACATAAAAAAAAAAGCTCCGCGGTAGCATGTATCTATCTATAACAGAGAAATACTAAGTGTTTTTACCATTTAATTCACCGAGACGTTGAGTTTTATAATATGTAGAGAGTATAGAAGATTAACACTAAGTAAAATTCAACTTTATTTAGAAAAAAAAAACCTAAACAATAATTCTGTAGTCCACGCGAGCGGAGCCGCGGGCACATATAGTATATACACTAAGGCGACAAAAGTCATGGGATACCTCCTAATATCGTGTCGGGCCTCCTTTTGCCCGGCGAAGTGCAGCAACATGACGTGGCATGGACTCTATAAGTCGTTGGAAGTCTCTGGCAGAAATATTGAGCCATGCTGCCTCTATATACGTCCATAATTGCGAAAGTGTTGCCGGTGCAGGAGTTTTTGCACGAACTGACTTCTCGATTATGTCCCATAAATGATCGACGGAATTCATGTCGGGCGATCTTGGTGGCCAAATCATTCGCTGGAATTGTCAAGAATGTTCTTCAAACCAATCGCTAACAGTTGTGGCCCGGTGACATGACGCATTGTCATCCATAAAAATTCCATCGTTGTTTGGGTACATGAAGTCCATGAATGGCTGCAAGTGGTCTCCAAGTAGCGGAACATAACCCTTTCCAGTCAATGATCGGTTCAGTTGGACCAGAGGACCCAATCCATTCCATTAAAAAAAACAGCCCCCACCATTATGGAGCCACCACCAGCTTGCACAGTTCCTTGTTGACAACTTGGGTCCATGGATTCGTGGGGTCTGCGCCACATTCGGACCCTACCATCAGCTCTTACCAACTGAAATCGGGACTCATCCTACCACGCCACGGTTTTCCAGTCGTCTAGGGTCCAACCGATGTGATCACGAGCCGAGGAGAGGCGCTGCAGGCGATGTCGTGCTATTAGTAAAGGCAGTCGAGTCGGTCTTCTGCTAGCATAGCCCAGTACAGCCAAAGTTCGCCGCACTGTCCTAACGAACACGCCCGTCGTAGGTCCCACATTGATTCCTGCTGTTATTTCACGCAGTGTTGCTTGTCTGCTAACACTGACCATTTTGCGCACACGTCGTTGGTCTCGGTCATTCTGTGCAGGCGGTCGGCCACTGCGTTGTCCATGGTGGGAGGTTATGCCTGAAATTAGGTATTCTCGGCACACTCTTGACACTGTGGATCCCGGAATGTTGAATTCCCTAACCATTTCCGAAATGGAATGTCCCATGCGTTTAGCTCCAAATACCATTCCGCGTTCAAAGTCTGTTAATTCCCGTCGTGCGGCCATAATCACGTCAGAAACTTTTTCACATGAATCTCTTGACTACAAATGAAAGCCCAACCAATGCACTGCCCATTTATACATTTTGTACGCGATACTACTGCCATCTGTATATTTGCATATTGTTATCCCATGACTTTTGTCACGTCTGTGTGTGTATATATATATAATTATATATATTATAATTATAATTAAAATATACACTATAGCAGTGTTAGCAGTGTGGTTGGCTTACGTCAATAAGCCAACCGTGTAATGTTCACTGGAACCCGCTAGGGGCTAAATTGCTATGCGCTCGCTTCGTACCACGAGGTTCTGAGTTCGAATTGCGGTAAAGCAAAGGATGTTTGTACCGGGAAATCCAGGGCTTTAAAGGGTATGTAAGTGAGCGTATACTTGTATATCAGCATGTTTGTAGGTACAGGGGATGGACAAAATAATATGAACACCTGACATATACACAATATTTATTTATTAATAAGGTGTTGGGGCCACCATTTGCTTTTAGAACAGCTGCAATTCTTCACGGAATAGATTCGTAGAGTGTCTGAATAGTTTCCAACGGAATGTTGTCCCATTCTTGTACCAAAACATCCGCCAATTGCTTCAATGATGTTGGAGATGGAAATCTGCTCCTCACTCTGCTCTAAAACTCCCCATAACGGTTCAATTATGTTGAGGCCTGGCAATTGTTTGATGATACTCTGATGCTCCTTGTGTGTATGGGCGCATTATCATCTTAGAATATGGCAGTGTTTGGCACCAATATGCTGGTCATAGTAAGAACTTCATCATTGAGGATGTCGAGATATTCATTCGCAGTAATGTGAATGAGAGGACCAGCTGAATACCACGATATAGCCGCCCATGCTTGACTGTAGGAAGCAGGCAGTCCGGATCGTAGGCTTCTTTTGGGGTTCTCCATACATAAACCCGGCCATTTGTAGGAAACAATGTAAACGATGATTCATCGGACCATACCACATTCTTCCAATCATCAAGTGTCCAGGTTTTATGATCTTGGCACCACTTCTTTCGCAGCTTAGCGTTGGCTTCCTTTATAAAGTGTTTCGCAATTGCAGCCCTTCCATGAATGTTAGCTTTGTGGAGCTCCCGCCGTACTGTTTTTGTCAAAACAGTATTATTCAAGTGAGTGTTGAGTTCTGCTGTCATTTTTGCCGTGGTAGTTTTATATTGTCTGGCCACAATCCTTTTTAATGTTCGTCGGTCNTGTTGAGTTCTGCTGTCATTTTTGCCGTGGTAGTTTTATATTGTCTGGCCACAATCCTTTTTAATGTTCGTCGGTCTCTGTCAGTTAACTTTGGTTTTCGCCCACTATTCCTCTTCGCCGATGATGTTTTACCATGTTTTGTGTATGCTGTCATTACCGTGAATACTGTCGCTCGTGAAACGTTAAACAATTCAGCTGTTTTCGTCACAGACGCTCTCGCTAACCGAACACCAACGATTTGCCCTCTTTCGAAGTCTGAGATATCGCACATTTCACCGATCGCTTGTTTTAACCGTCGCAGAACAAACCTACAAGACTTGGCACGTAAACTGTGGAATACATACGCGTCGCATTATTTACACGGAAGCAATGTTGCCAACGTGGAGCAAGGTGTACTATATTGCATGGGGTTCATATTATTTTCCCCATCCCCTGTATATATGAGGAGTTGCATTTTGCACGAAAGCGATGGGTCGTAGATAGTTGCAATTAACGGGCCGTTTCTGTTAGGCCATACTTACTCAATTAATCAGCACAGAACGTACATAATTCCTGACCGTAAAAAAAGTTGTAGGCAGTAAGTCACTGGGTTATCCTCTTATTTTAATCACGAGAGGGGGTGGGGTGCTAATAAATGTTTACTGTTAGGTTGATGTCCCTGATAACATACAAAGTAATGTTCGGAGGATTGTTATTTCATTTTATTTTGTTTTCGATATTTAGCAAAAATACAGTTTATAAACTCGACTTTCAAGGGCTCGTATCTCCCTTAGTATTCAGTTTAGGTAGAAAGTATCGCATATATTTCCGAGTTGATTTCGCTTGATGAAGCACTTCACGTAGTTTGTTGGTTAAATTCAGCTCCATCTTGTATATACACGTATGTTTTTGTGCCAAACATTATTTAACTAACTAATATCATGTGTAATTTAATTTCCAGCAAAGAATAGTAGTTTTACCTCAGTTGTATATTTGCTTGTCAGAATCATAATTTTACTGTTTTGGAACATGCAAATAACAGAATCTAACACGTATTGAAGAATTGCAATCATATACGTCGAGAAAGTGATAACTACGTCAAGATGGTTGGTTAACCACGCAAAGAGAAGTTTTGAAAATGTAAAAAATTGTACTCGTTTGAAAGTGCGTGCATATTTTTTATCAGTGGCTTTCGTCTGAAAATTTATTGAAAATATGTTTTGCTAGGAATGTATTGAAAGAAAGAAAACTGTTCCTTTCAGTTTCCCTAATTGTATTTTTGTATTGATGCATTGGACATCGGTAAATTTCTCATTTCGATACACAAAGTTTATTTTATTTTCTAATTTGAATGTTTGTTTTGAAGAAAAAAAACCCTTTTTGCAGTCCACAGTGTCTTTATATAACAAAGCGGTTAGTGAAATGAATAAAATTGTATACGCTGGATGCCTGCTCGTATCTTGAGCAGAAACAGAATACAGTATAAGCTCGCGGGTCCAGTGCACGAGTGAGAATCGAAGCGTCGTTCTGCAGCTTATCTTCATTGAGCACGGTCGGTGTAATGGCCGCGTCTTCTCTGTAATGTATTCAGTCTGCGATAAACACGGCGCGATAACACCTTCCCCTCCGTTTCTGTATTTGGGTCGCCTATATTCCTGCACCGCTAACAAGGCGCTCTCTCGGCCTGCCGCGCACTTCGCAAAATATAATGAAAGTTACTTATGACGGATACTGCGCCACTGCCATTTTGAGGACGCCAATTTTTTCCCCCTTAATATCAGTAATGCAGTGATGATTAGAGTTAATGACTGGTACATGTTTGTGTTTTGATTTATCACATTCTTCTCGAAACGAATGAAACAGNAGTGATGATTAGAGTTAATGACTGGTACATGTTTGTGTTTTGATTTATCACATTCTTCTCGAAACGAATGAAACAATGATTAATTGTTACGTGTTAGTGGGTGCTTCGGATAATGTGTCCAGTCTATATCTCTTGAATATTTGGCGGGTGCAGTTTTGTTTCATCGATACATAAATATGACGTTATTCATATAAAAATACAACTAATTACTTTAATAGTTACCAGCAGAAACTGTAAANATCGATACATAAATATGACGTTATTCATATAAAAATACAACTAATTACTTTAATAGTTACCAGCAGAAACTGTAAAATATTTCTTTAATTAAACCCCTCCCTGTCCCGATTAATTGGTTTGGTTGCTAGATAATGTCGGTAAGTTTCCGTTATTTGTATCAACGTTACGCGTTTTAAACGTTACTTGAAATATACATTATTGTGCACATTCTTATCATTGTAATTATAAGATCCTAGTAAATTTTATTATTATTGTTCCATAGAAAAGCCGTGTTACATGTTTCCGCATATATATATATATACATACATATACACAGGATGATTCTAAAATCATGGGACAAACATTGAGGGGTGGCAGAGCTCACTAAAACAAACAATTATTGTATATGAATATATGGGCGGAAGTGACGTGTTGAGGCACAAACACAAAAACATAACTGTAATTGCCTTTGTATTTTACAAGATTAGCAGCATACTTAACGAGTGATTCCGTACAGAAAATGTTAAAACAGGAAATGCATCCAACAACAGTCACGCATACTTGGCGACCTCTACATATGGCGTGATTGGCTGCCAATGGTGGCGTGCGTGAAATACCTTGCGTATTTGAATATGTTTGCCAATCACTCCACCGACGCTACCAAGCTTGCATTACTGTCGGTGGTAGCAATTTTGANTATATATATATATAGGATGAGTATAAAATAATACCCCAACTTTGAAGGTCTATAATATCAAAACCAAACAACCTACAACCTTGGTTGACGAATCAAATGAACCGTGGGACTGTGATGTTTGTCTTCATAAATGTTCAATGTGACCACCGCGAGCGGCCCCAACTACATATACGCGATAATCATACTCTTTCCACTCTTGTTAGCATGTCCGATGTTACGGTTTGGATGACGTCCGTAATCCTCGTTTTCAGGTCCTCGATGTTAGTCGGCAGTGTTAGCCGGCAATGGTGGACGAAACACTTGATCCCTTATGTACCCCCATAGAAAAAAATCGCACGGGTAAGATCCGGGCTTCTTGGAGGCCAGTGATGAAGAACCTGGTCACCAACTGCTCCTCTACGAATCCAGCGTTGCGGCAACGCCTCGTTCAGGTATCCGCGAACAGGTGCCAATGAGGTGGCGCACCATCCTGCTGGAAAATTNGGGTGGCGCACCATCCTGCTGGAAAATTAAGTCACCCGCCGCCTCTTCTAACTGAGGAAACAACCACTATGAAAGCATTTCCAAATAAGGGATTCCAGTAACAGTGGGCTCGTGAAAAAGAAAGGGCCGAAACAAGGTCTTTGGATACAGCGCAAAACACTTTTACTTTGAGGGAAGCGCGCTCGTGTTCGGTGGTTTCATGTGGAGGCTCCTGGGCAAGAACGAACGCGCAGAAATCACGTCTCAGTTCTTTATTCCTTTCGGTAAGAGCCTGTACAAGCTGTAACCTGTATGGTTTGTACAGCAATTTCTCTCGCAACACTGTCCATACCGTCTATTGAGGGATTTTCATTTCCCGGCTAGCTTGTCGAGTTGATTTTCTCGGACAGCGAACGAACGCTTGTTGAATCCGTTGCACATTATCTTCGGACACACGCGGCTGCCCGAAACTTTCGCCTTTGCAAAGGCATCCTGTGCCACGGAACTGACGAAACCAACGTACGATACCCCACCTATCGGGAGGACGACGTCCGTATTTGCGAGGGAATTCACGTTGAACAGTTGTAACCGATTCACATTTAGCAAACTGAATAACACAAAACGCCTTCTGTTGTTCCGTCGCTATCGTGATGCGGACTAACAGACAACACACGCTCATAGTGCGACGACAAGACGCTCCCAGTGTCAACTCTCGGCACATGAAGGAAACATCAGACCATCCCCTTAATATTGACGTGTCGAATGCGAGCTCGCTTCCCCCTCACCACCTCAAACCGAGCGTTACGAACTCCATCCAAACCGTAACACTGGACATGCTGACAAGAGCGTGGAACGAGTTTGATTATCGCGTAGATGTCGTTCGGGTCGCTCATGGTGGTCACATTGAACATTTATGAATGTATGGTAAACAAAATTGACGCTTCCACGGTTCATTTGATTGGTCAATCAATTTTGTAGGTTGTTTGGTTTTTATATTATTGAACTTCAAAGTTGGGGTATTCTTTTATACTCAGTCTGTATACTACACACACACACACACGCACAGTGTAGGTTGTGGTGGGTGAAATTAAATTTTGAAAATTATAGAAACAATAAATTTGGTATCACAGGGTTATTCGCACGTTCCCACTAAGAGAAACATTTTTTGGGAACAAGAAAATAATAGTTTACCTATCAAATATTTATCTTTTGTATGTATTATTTTGTAACCTAAAAAGAATAAATCTGAGTTTATTTGACAGCACCCTTTTGTCTTGTCAACTATATTTTCTTGTGAACAAAAGATTTCATCGAATAAACTCTACTTGGTATACGTCGTAAGAAATATATAATTATTTTATTTGCCAAGAATAATAAACTTTGCCTGAAATTTGCATCCAGAATAAGTAGTCCTGTGCCTTACCCAGGCTTGAAACCTAGGACCTCACGCACCAACAAACTACGTCATAGAGTTGGTCTTGAAGGGCAAATGTTATGCTCGGACGCGGTAGTAAGGTGTGTAATCTTTACTCCACTTATTTGTCGACTGGCGTCTCTCGGTCTTGTTACACTCGCCTCTCTCGATCTGTACACACAAACCGTGTTTCTTCTTCCAATTTTGCCTCGCTGCGACGATATTGCCTCTGCGCCGTAGTTGTTTCTTTGGGATATTGCTACGTTCCCGTCCTTCTCCCCGCCGGTAAACGGAAGGCACTTGGCTCGCCTCCAACAGCACAGCAGAACCAACAGGAATCTTGCCGTAGCCAGTCAAGGATCGGCGGCGTTTTTGCCGTTTTGCTGCTGTACAGTTAGTTCTCTCTTCCTTGCTGGAATACTCCTTGTCCTTTTTTGTTAACACCACAAAATTACTTAAACTCTTTCGACTCTAGGAAAAATTCTAAATTTACCATACCAACAGGTTTTAATTACGAATCGTTAGTATACAACTGAAAAGCTGAGTATTTCATTGGCTCTTGCATTTTGCTCTCGCCGTGTTTTTTTCCAGTCATAATTCGCCATGTTTAATTAAGGCGATTCTTACCTGGCTCTTGAATTAGTTGTTGTGTGTTTAGTACAATTATTGTTGCTTACGAAACTTTTAAGTCTTCTCCGTAAATGGATCTACGAAAAGAACACGCACTTCAGAAGAGTCGAAGTGGTTCTTTCAAGACATCACGCGTATTAGAAAACGCTACATCAAAACCATTCAACATAGTTAAAAATGGCTTTGTCAGAAAGCTGTTTTAAAATTTCACAAACTCGATGTATGCGAAGGTAGGATAGAGAACTGCTTTAAATTTCACTATTTACATTCCACCAACCAAAGGATAGGGTTATGGTTGTAAGTCCCGTAATTACAAGTAAAATGACGAAAACACTGCATGCTAGGGAAATTATGAAAAATAACCATAGAGTAAACATGGGGTAGAGCGATCTCGCTGGCTGCGCATAACCAGTCTCCGTGTCCCAAATTGAACTGATTTTCTGCCAACACGACTACCATAAAGAACGTGGATAGGACTTGAGATTATAACACTGGTTAGTAAACAAGTGCTTTGAGATGTTTGTATACTTCACGTAACCAATTTGGAATGCAGATTTATTAATTTAAAAATTGGTGAAAGTTTTTTATTGTTATGCTTTTGTTTTGAAAATTAAGATATTGTTACAATTTTCTCAAAAGTCAGTGGGCTAAACCAGATTTGTTAAGGGTTGGAGATCTTCATTAAATAAAGGAGTCAATTATAATTTCCTAATTTTATTTACAATATCTACAAACAAATTTCTCTCGACCCAACATCTCACAATAAATTGGTATCACAATAAATTTACAATTGGCTAAAATAAATTAATCTAATTAAGTAACTAAAATTTGTCATAATAGACAGTGTATCAAAACCTAATGAATCACTTTATAAACTATATGTCCATATTTGAGGGTTCCAATATTTACAGTAAAGTCGTATCACATGTTCTTGCAGTCCCACGTCAGTTAAGTCCAGTTCTCATCAGTCCACCATGTTCTAGAGTTCTCCGAGCACCGTAATTCATGGTAACATTCACTCGCCGGGTTTCACGCCTTTTCGCCCATTCACACCACAAACACCTCGCCCGCCGTCGTCTCGCAATCTCCCGTCGTCGCCCGTCCTCGTCACCGATGTCCTCGCTGCACTCAACTTCGTCTGGGTACCGCACTCAGTAAAAGGTTTCTACCAACAGACTGCCGACCTTTGGACCGCTGCAATATTTATAGGGTCGTACACCATTGCCCAGAAATTTTCTCTAAATGCCGCGTTGCCCCAAGGGTCCTAGTTCCCAAAATATTTTTGCGCATCCTCTAAACTCGTCAGCTTCTCCAGTACGGGGAAGGAGCTGTGATACCAGCCATGTTACCGCTGACGATCATTACCCCGGCTGCCCTGGGGGAGGGTGAAAGGACAGCGAGCGATTTTGCCTATGGGTGGGGGGGGGTCGAGGTGGTTCACCCCTCATGGAGACGGACCGCGCATGGTGCTCGCGCGTCGTGCGTCAGTCGGCGGGTAACAATATAAACAAACACGTCCATCCCTGTATACCATTTAACTTTGAAAACTTGAATTGGTTTGGTGTAGGTCAATCTGGGTACATGCACAGAAAACGAATAAGCGGTCTACCTCATCTTTAGACTATGGATGTAAGTGGCGTGAACTTCCGCAGTGACATATGAAAAATTCCTCTCTTGTTACAGATAGCTTCGCGTATCCTCGACAGTNACCTCATCTTTAGACTATGGATGTAAGTGGCGTGAACTTCCGCAGTGACATATGAAAAATTCCTCTCTTGTTACAGTGGCGCAGATCGCTTCGTGTATCCTCGACAATGTTCATTCCCCGGAACACGATATTATTTTATTGGTAACTACGGAGAGATCCCATATTCTATGTACAGTCTCTCTCTCTCTCTGTGTGTGTGTGTGGGCGTGNACACGATATTATTTTATTGGTAACTACGGAGAGATCCCATATTCTATGTACAGTCTCTCTCTCTCTCTGTGTGTGTTTGTGTGTGTGTGTGTGTGGGCGTGCGTGCGCGNTCTCTGTGTGTGTGTGTGGGCGTGCGGAAAAATGTTTGTAACTTTCATGATACAAAAAAAAGTAAAATTATGGTAACTTAAAATAAACTTAATAAAATTAAAAAACTAATCTAACTGTAAATAAACGAAGTAACTATCACAATACATGGAACCACCTACACATAACACAATACTGTTCATCTCTTGCGGCTACTGAAACCAGATAGCATGTGTGATGGCCATTCCTCAAAATCCGAATCATTTTCGAATTCGAGGGCTCTTTCAGACACGTCACCTGGTGTGTCAGCAGCAATTGGGGATGCCAAAAGGCACTTTATCCCCGAAGGTCCAATCTCACATGGTAATGTTACAGAATTCGCATTTGGAAAACGGAAGCAGTAGACTTCAGCCGCTGTTTGGAAATAAGGTGACTATTTGATATTAGTTGCTATTTTCTTTAAATACCTGATCATTAATAATCATTAAATGTTCCATTCTCAGTGATAGTTAAAACTGTTAATTAAAAAAAAATTTAATTGGTATCATTAGAAAGAAATCTGCCTGTCAACTTTTTTAAAAACGTAGCAGTCTGGCTGTTAACAGAAGAAAATTTATAAATGCATATAATTTAAATGATTCCTGTTAACTAGACCAAAACTGATATATAATGAGCCTGTCAACTGGGAATTAATTATATTTGCTTAAAAAATAACGAGTCCTGTTAACTAACTGAAAATAATATATTATGTTTATTTTCTTAAACATTGGCACTTTCGCACAGGAACGGGTGTATTATCAGGAGGAGGAGGCCCAGAAAGAAAATATTCCTGGTAAAGGGAAGTTTGATTTGTCCAAACAGTGTTTCTACAGTATACGCTAAAAGTGCACAATTGTTGCAGTGAAATGTTTGTGCCAGTGTTATTTTAGTTATGAGAGATTGAAAGTCTCGTTGTGTCAGTGCTCATTGCATGGTCATAGAATACGCCGTGATTAACAGGAGGATTGAAATAAATGTGGTCTCATTCGATCGAGTATAGGACTAAGATACGAGAATGACCTTAAGTTGGCGCCGCGGATGCGCGAGGTGCGGGCGGGGGCCCGCGGCGACGCGAAATTTTTTTGTCGTGGGCGAAAATTTTCCAGGCAGTAACATATATCGCGACTCAGGTGTACCAGCGCGCTGATTTTTTATGCTGAACGAAATATCTCGTCTAGATCTGTCGACCTGAGCTATAAAAGCAAAGTATCCATTTCGTTACTGTTATTTAATTCCCATGTCCCATAGAAAATATTAACCGTTTAATATTAACCTGCCTGGTGATAAATGCGTTGCAAAGTGTTTGAAAGCCAGGTTTTTTTTTATGAAACTATAAACGTGCATCCAATGTGTTAAACTACGAAAATAACACACACTTCAGATTATGCATGTCGATTACTTTAGAAATTTCACGCCCATTATAAACACCATTTCAGAGCATTCAAACATGGTTAAAAACGGCTTTTTTCGAAAGCGTTGTATCTCAAAGTATACGTGTTATATACACACAAAAGTACTTTAGGGACACGCGCAGAATTTTGCTACAGACTTTCCACCGATAAAATTATATGGTCTTCGCTTGAAGTCTCATAAGTATACGCAGCACGACGAGAACACTGCACGCCAGTTCAGAGCCCTGCGCGTAGCGGCGATGGCGCAGTTGTAGCGCGTGCCAGTGTAACCCTTACAGCTCTTGCACTTGTCTGCCTCAAACGCGGAAATAAAGCGTAAAGCAGGTGGGCCCTTTAACGTATACGTATTCACGTAACACCCATAGTCGCATAACCGATAATGCGACACACATATCTATTTTTTTCGTCTTTATGGGCGGCGTTCTCGTATATGAACTGTACGATACAAATTTCCGTGAAGACGTGTAAATTTTCGTCATTGTAAGAAATAAAAGCAATGCTCTCACAGAGAGACCAACTATACTCCATTCACGGTTTCTTCCAACTTTTCCGAAGCCCTGCTAAAGTTCTACTTCCAGGATATTGCTGTGCCTCTTGCAATCAAGCTTGGAAAATTACACCAGATGGCCAACGTAACGTACTCGTGCGTGCTCAGTGTAACAATATTTTGCATTTTGCATTTCTTACTAGGCATTACCAACACACCTATTGTATCCATGTTTTATTCGTATAAATTATAAATGAAATATTACAACATATAGTTGAAATACAAATTAATGTTCAAAACGTAACCAAAAAATAGGTACTTTTATGTTAACACAAGTATAAAACGCTTGTGATACGTGACATTTAGGAAGCAACCAAGCACGCCATACATGGGGTATTTTTTCAAATGCTGGATTCAAAAAGTGTGAAGAAACCGCGAATAGACTATACTATGCTGCTTTACGCCACCGGCCTCTCTGCACGAGCTGAGCGTAAGGGGCTAGGCTGCGCGGCACGAGGTGTTTGTTGACAGTGTGCAGATAGCGCCGGAGGAGGAAATATCGCCCCCCGTGGCTGTGTAAAGCTGGTTCCGCAGAGTGTAAACACGCGGTTGCCGCTCTCGTGTTTGTAAACAGGTCACATTGCGCCATGTTCTCGGCCCGGCAAGTCGCGCCGGCGAGTGTGCTGTGCGCTGGTGTTGTGCACTCCGTAGTATGCGCACTGCTGTTCGTTCCTCGCTAGTACAGCACTTCCTAGAGCCCTGCATTGTTTCTTCTCTCAGCTCTGTGTTAAATACTTACGTCGCTTTTGTGTCAGATTGTTACAGTCATAAATATTTTAATCTGACGTAAAATGTTACCGTTGGTGGCTTTCACGTTAAACATAAAACATAAAAGTAGTTTTCCCTTTTGCTGCCAATATTTATTGTCACTGTAGTCAGTGTTTACGGTAAAATATTTGCATTTTTAAGCATAGATTTCTTTCTTGGAATNAACATAAAAGTAGTTTTCCCTTTTGCTGCCAATATTTATTGTCACTGTAGTCAGTGTTTACGGTAAAATATTTGCACTTTTAAGCATAGATTTCTTTCTTGGAATTTTTTTTTTATGGTTTAGTTAACATTAACCAGCTTGAAACGTAAGGATGCAGCACGTCTTGCAAACTGGGATGTTAGGTTGTCTGAGACGAGAGATGAGGTTAACTGATTTTCATTTTATACGCACCTCCTGAACGTTGGCTGCCAATTTACCATCAGGTAACAGTAGTACTGCGAAAATCACTTGACGAGACAGTGATGTGACGTTCGTTGCCAATAATTTTCCAAGTGACTCATACAGAATGTTCGGAAACTAAACGCTTAAACTGCGGGAGGTGTTTCCTTATGAAAAATAAAGTTGAAAATATATAGGACACCATATACCTACACAAAATATTAAAGGAGATATGATATGAGCATGTGTAAATTGGGTTTCGAAAACGTATTTTCCCTGAACGCCTTATACTTTCTGCCAGCGATAGGGATGGCGGCGATTTACTCACAGTACGTCCCACACGGTTGAATGCGACACGCCCATTTGGCGCGCTACGGAGCGTGTACTATTGGAGGGCACGTCGTTTCTGTGCTGAAGTATCACTTCCTCAAGCCGAACAGTGCGCACAGACCGAGGACGGCCAGCATTACGCACGTGTCTCTGCAACATGGGAAGCAAGTCACCTTTTTGCTGCGGACTTTGTAGGCTCATATCCTTTATACGGTGTCCTTTATATTTTCGACTTTATTTTTCATAAGTGTAATTCGTAGTTTGGGCGTTTAATTTCCGAACATCCTGTTTATGTACAAGAAGTAATGACTGCGTGTATTTTGGTGGCATCCGTGTTGCATTGAAAAGCACAGGAATGTACCGAGATTCGAACCTAGATCACCCGCGTCCGAGCGCTTTACCTTAGTAACCTCAGCNGAGTAAAGTAGGCTCATTAGTTATCAGTAGCTTCTTGTTGGTACAATAAATCTCTGATGCTAATTGTTTTTGCACACACACACACACACACACACACACACACACACACACATATATATATATATATATATATATATATATATACTGCAAATACTGGACAAAGTGCGAAAACAAATATTAAAGTTTTACATCTTTACTTTTCAGTTTCCTGTTGAACTTGTTTTATTAATTTGTTCATACGATTTTTAAGAATCAATAGATACGCTAACACACACTTACTATCCTAATTGTCACAAGAGATACAAACAATCTCTCGAGCTGTATTTGCAAACGAAGGCAATCAAATAAGTGGCCAAACTTTGTTGCTTTTCAAATTTTGTTTGCTCAACTGTATAGTTCATTACGGCGACAAAATATATTTTTGACCGTATACCAATATTTTGTTCGAATTTTCTCTCAGTGCAGAATGTTTTCATGGAGGATGTGGCAGTACCCCGAGGAAACCCAGAATGGAAATCGGGACTGTGGTCCACTGCTGACCAGATGATCATAAAATCCTCACTTTGTAGCTGTAGCGCGCTAGCTACGTGACATCTTGCTTCACGTTGGTTATTTCCACCGGAGCTACACGAGAACCAAGCCTGACTATTATAACGGTGAGAGTGCATGCGATACGCGAATGCTGGTTTATCGACCCGTCACACAAGCAAACATTCGCGCAATCACGCACACGCACACACACGATTGCGCTGCTGACCCACTGACTAAACTCTCATTGGTCGAGGTAAATAGGTTTACTATTACTAACGTAGTTTGCAGACAATAATAAAATGAGTTCTGCAGGCGAGGCTCCACTGTTAAAAAAATTCCTTTCTTTTACGGAAAAGTGCTGGTAAAATTTTTTCCAGAGGTGTCTGTAAACACCTTCCGTAAAATTAAGGATACATTGATTTTCGAAAAATGTGCTATCTGTAAATTTCATGGAACCTCTCCGTTAATTTTGCAGTTAGTTTTCTGTACTTCCAGTTTAAAATAAACAGAGATAATGAAGAAAAAAAGTTTCCATAATTTTCGTTATGTGGGTGTTCTACTGCGTAGAAAAATATATTTAAAAAGGTTAAAATACTTTATACTTTAGCAACATTTGAACCCGAGTCAAAGAGTTGTTAGTCCATGACTCTAACCACTCACCTACTACTTTAACATAATGTTAATGGTATAACTATGGTATTTCCAATACAGTCACATAAGCAACTTTTTCCTTTTCTGTTAAGTGCTGATAAATGGTACAGACACGTGATGCTACATTTTAATGTTTGAAAGAATAGTCTTTAGTTGCGTGGATAACCTTAACCGCAGCATAAACTATAATTTTTGGGTTACAGTGGCGAAGAAAGCTTCGTGTAGACTCGGCATTGTTCGTCCCCAAAACCCGAAGCTATAGGAAATCCGGAGACTTTCCGTATTTTGTATTTACTGATTTTACTCCATTTTTTGTCTTTACGGATTGCGTTTCCGTATATTTACTGTACATTTCCGTAAATACACGGACATTTTAAATAACGTACAGTTCTTCGTAATCAAACCTGTTTAGTTGCTCTCTCGTCAGCTCCGACCAGTTAAGGCTTAATGTGGGCGTCCTCCTAGGCTGCTAAACGGTACGCATAGCGCTAGAAATAATGTTTTATATGCAATCCGCTTAGCATTTCTGCGCGATGTGCCCTTATGAATAGCATTTAAGAACCTTTTCACGCCTGTGTATTGGATAAGTTTTCTCGTTAACTCCCAGTAATGTTATATCTTAAGGATTGAAAATAGGTGAAGTTGTTCTAATACAGAACCTTCTAAGTAGTATAAGGACGTGCAGTGCGCCTGTATTTACATTTCGCTATTATTACAACAGATTTACTGGCGAAAGTCCGATGAAGGTGTGTTTACTTTGAAGAAACTACACGCCAGTTTAACGCCTTGCTCGTAGAAGTGACAAGACATTTGGTACGCGTGGTTCCGTCGCCCAACGCTCTCCAGCGCGTCTAGGCCTCGAATACGCAAAATACGGTCAGCCGATCGTGTGTCACCGTTTTCTCGTTATAAAAGTAAGGATAAAACATATAGTTTTGTGACTTTTTAAATTTATTTGTAGCGTGACCTTAGTGGCTGTTTTATCAGTGCTTCAATCTTTCCTACCATGTCGATGCTGATTCGACCCCTAATAGATCATAATACTGGATTCTTGCTTGTGGGAAACGTGGCAGACGTTGCTAATGGCTGGCAGATTTTCTCTTAGCTCTCCATTTTCTTCCCGCTTACTTTTTTTCTTCGGTGATCCTTTATTGTGTGACATTTCATGTCATCAAGAACCACAGCATGTATGGCTCCCCATAAAGAGTAGTAGAAAAAGTATGTCTGTTAATTGTTGAACTACGCCTTGAAGTGATAAAGAACTGTGACTCTTTCCAAGTTGCCGGCTCGCCAATTGGAGGTTCGTGATGGAGACCCCTGATGATGTGCTAAGTAAGGGTAACGCTGACTGTCGCATATAATTCGAGATCATCACTGCGTGCAGGGCACTTAATTGGGCGTACAGTCTCTTTGTCGTGTAGCATGCAAGTGTGGGACATTGAGCGGTGGAAAATGTGCAGCAACATTCAAAAATATTATCCAAACCATAGTTTCGCGTGTGTTCGTTTAATGTTTCTACGGGCATAGACCGTATCTCAGGGGCCCCTCTTTTGTGCTCTTTCTCTCTTTCGGGTTATAATGACGTCACAGGGAACAAACACACTGTTAGTTTCAGTTTGTTGGAGAGAGCGCGAAAGTGTGAGAACTCGAAGCTGCATACTAGCTGCACTGAATGTACTCTCTGGCATCAATGGCGGAAAGGTTAAATTTTGAATTTAAATNCTCGAAGCTGCATACTAGCTGCACTGAATGTACTCTCTGGCATCAATGGCGGAAAGGTTAAATTTTGAATTTAAACCATACTTCATTATTCGTTATTTGTAGCGGTTTTGGTCATAATGTTTATTCCTTTCATATAATTTGTTGGTAAAATAATTTTACCTGTAAAAAATATCCTAAAAATTTGAATCAAGGCTTAGGGTAGTTGAACTATTATTGTAGTCGCGCACATATTTGCAGCTNATCAAGGCTTAGGGTAGTTGAACTATTATTGTAGTCGCGCACATATTTGCAGCTATTATAGAGGTCGTTGAAAACTCTCCTTGTCTTCATCATACGCTTTGTTTGTTTACTAGAAAGAGAGATCAGCGTCTTAAACCGACAGAGCAAGAGAGGTAGGATGCTATAAAGAGCCCCCTCACCGGGCAGTGCGACGAGACACGGCCGGAGTATCACAGAAAGGCTGTTTTTAACCATGTTAACGGACGCCAAGGTAATGTTCTTAATATGCGTGAGGTCTTGCAAGTACAGTATCATTATATAGTCATATTTCCTTTTGATGTAAGTTGTTCATGGTTAATTGAGCACTTTCGAAATCCCAGCTTGAGATTTACTTTACTGTGAATCTTGGATCCTGCCGCTATTTGTACAAAATAATATTGTCTTGGACAGTATCGCTTAATGCATGCGCCATACAGTAAAACTGAAATAGTTAGGAACGTAAATACTTTGCTGCTGTGCTTATTCTTACTTTCGTGCATGCAGAAATTTAAGCTCAATAAAAATCCAGTTTCCGCAAATTTTAACGTGACGCTTTTAGTATGACATAGACATCGAANTCGTGCATGCAGAAATTTAAGCTCAATAAAAATCCAGTTTCCGCAAATTTTAACGTGACGCTTTTAGTATGACATAAAGACATCGCACTTCTTTTCGTACATCGCTGCGAACTTTACTGGGAGCGTGCTAGTCAATGGCTCGTTGAAATCTTTGAGGCTTTTTTTNAGACATCGAACTTCTTTTCGTACATCGCTGCGAACTTTACTGGGAGCGTGCTAGTCAATGGCTCGTTGAAATCTTTGAGGCTTTTTTTTTTGTTGAAATTCAGGGACTTCTTTTTTCTTCCAAGGTTGATATCAACTACCTGAAATGGCCGGGAGCCAGCTATAAATAAATAAAAAATACTGGAAATATATTAAGTAGCCCCTTCAAAAATAAATGGCAAATTCAAATACACTGCAACACAGTTCAGATGCCAAGAAGGCTCAAGTCCTAAAGGTCAACTCACGTTGAAGATAACGTGGGTCTCATTAACTTATTAAATTTGCGGTGTTCTGTGTGAAAATAATAAGTAAAGCTGTGACTGTGTACATTGGAGTTAAACATATCTTGTCATTGTGTGATAATGTAAATGCCATAACATATAAGCCCTATCTTGGATCTTGAAAAGGCTGCTGAATGAGTCTGGTTGTACATATTGAAAATTTACAGATGAACACTTGTTACATCACATTAGAACTTGCGAGTGGACGTCAACATGAGTCTATTTGCGCTTGTATATTTTCCGTAAGTATGGCATTTTTGAAATCATTAAATGTACTTGTATAGTATTAACACGTGCTCGCGCACAAATAAAATTAAAGTTTTTTTTTTCCTTCATATGAATTTCTAAGCAGATCCAGTAAAGGTCCGTTTGCGATGAAAAACGTGTACGTAAAGAACGTGTACGTATCGAAATGAAAGTAGGTATTCTTTATGGCATGGTTCACAGTTATAGTGTATGTGAGGACTGTTTACGTACACGACGACCATGAACAGTCTGGCTGATAGCGCCTGTGGATAATGAAGCGGATAACCTTCAACACTGTCTTGTAACGCTGTAACGCCTGTGAGGAAGCCTGTCCGTGGTGTAGCACGCGATATTTTGCGTGTTTGCGGCTTAACATGAGTTAGATAGAATTTCGTGACCCCAATTGACTCGCCCATCGCCAATGCAGCTGTCAAAGTCACGTGGTCGCCAGTGATGAACGTGTTTGTTTACATTCGAATTTTCAATAGATCTCTCCTTTTATGCGAATGAAATATTTTGACTGATGTGAATATACTCCAGTTGCATTAAAACTAAGTTAGAAAAAGAATACAAGCATATCAAAGCACTTACAGAAACAGTTTTCTAACCTCCAATCCTATCCACATTGTTTTATAGGGCTATTGGCTTAAAATAAGTCCAATGTTAGAACACGGAGAGTGGTTAAAGTCGTGATGTTCCGTATATTATTGAGTTTTAATTTTCGAGACTTTTTTCTGAGACTTATGATCTGTAATCCTAACTTGTCACTGCATAATGCGTATCTTGTGAATTATTTTCAGAGTATTTTTATCCAATATTATATTGTCTCATCTTTAACAATTACCGAAAGTAAAGTAATAATTTATTCTTTATCGCGTGTGAGAAAGAGGAATGAGCAATTATACTTATCAGTGTCGTTTGCCAGAACGAGCTGTAATTTTTTATACTAAATCTTAAAATTTTTTTTTACAAAGAGATACACTTATGTTCAAGAAGGATCACGTTTATTCACGCTAGTGTGTGTAGAATAGTGGGTATTTCTTTTGAGCTGCTGTCTCAGAAAGGTAAAAAGGCGTTTAGCAATACGAATGCCCATGCATATTGCACGGGTATTCCAAAATGGTTATTCTTTTCGAAAGGAGACAGATCGTGAACCTGTTAATTATATACGTTACAGAGAGAGAGAGTGAGGATGTGTGAGATGTTTTCCAGCCATATAACAACCAGCCTACCTGTAATGTGCAGATACGTGAGTTTGATGTGTGTATGTATTATAATTAATTGTAATGCAAAGTATTGTAACGTATGTATACATGCACGCCTACTTGTATGTAAGTAGACATACTTGCTTAAATGGATCTCCTTCGCCACGTACACGGTTGTTTCCTTAAAATATCGTCTAAAAAAGCGTTTAACATCGTAATACCTTCTTTCTTTGTTTATAAAATGTTCACTTATATTTACGATTATTTCTTCGTAGTCAGTATNTTAACATCGTAATACCTTCTTTCTTTGTTTATAAAATGTTCACTTATATTTACGATTATTTCTTCGTAGTCAGTATGAATTAAAAACGGTGTTAAAGAGGTACATTGGGAATAGCTTGTAAGGAATAGTTCTTATATAAAAAATTTTAACTGAATTTTTTTTAACGTCGTTGGTAAAGAAGACATTTATTGTTTTCAGATAGCATCACATTTCACTGTTAAGTATAAAAAAATGTCATTGTTTGTTGTCACGCCCAAATACGGTGCGTCGTTTTCTCATCGGTGTTTTTGTCCAGACTTGTTTACATTATGTGTACATACTGCGAAAGAATATGTAGTGAAGTGCCTGAAAATAGATCTTTAGCAGGGTTTCAGAAAGTTTTAAGTTACCGTGAATATACTATACGATGTTTGCAACAAAGTTGGTAGGCGTCTCATCGAGCAGACCAGGATTCAGTGCCGTACAAAGACCTGGAAGTGGAATCCAGTAATGAAACATTAAAATTAGTTGAAAATTTNCGGCTTAACATGAGTTAGATAGAATTTCGTGACCCCAATTGACTCGCCCATCGCCAATGCAGCTGTCAAAGTCACATGGTCGCCAGTGATGAACGTGTTTGTTTACATTCGAATTTTCAATAGATCTCTCCTTTTATGCGAATGAAATATTTTGACTGATGTGAATATACTCCAGTTGCATTAAAACTAAGTTAGAAAAATAATACAAGCATATCAAAGCACTTACAGAAACAGTTTTCTAACCTCCAATCCTATCCACATTGTTTTATAGGGCTATTGGCTTAAAATAAGTCCAATGTTAGAACACGGAGAGTGGTTAAAGTCGTGATGTTCCGTATATTATTGAGTTTTAATTTTCGAGACTTTTTTCTGAGACTTATGATCTGTAATCCTAACTTGTCACTGCATAATGCGTATCTTGTGAATTATTTTCAGAGTATTTTTATCCAATATTATATTGTCTCATCTTTAACAATTACCGAAAGTAAAGTAATAATTTATTCTTTATCGCGTGTGAGAAAGAAGAATGAGCAATTATACTTATCAGTGTCGTTTGCCAGAACGAGCTGTAATTTTTTATACTAAATCTTAAAATTTTTTTTTACAAAGAGATACACTTATGTTCAAGAAGGATCACGTTTATTCACGCTAGTGTGTGTAGAATAGTGGGTATTTCTTTTGAGCTGCTGTCTCAGAAAGGTAAAAAGGCGTTTAGCAATACGAATGCCCATGCATATTGCACGGGTATTCCAAAATGGTTATTCTTTTCGAAAGGAGACAGATCGTGAACCTGTTAATTATATACGTTACAGAGAGAGAGTGAGTGAGTGTGAGATGTTTTCCAGCCATATAACAACCAGCCTACCTGTAATGTGCAGATACGTGAGTTTGATGTGTGTATGTATTATAATTAATTGTAATGCAAAGTATTGTAACGTATGTATACATGCACGCCTACTTGTATGTAAGTATGGATCTCCTTCGCCACGTACAGTATACATAACATTTACGGTTGTTTCCTTAAAATATCGTATAAAAAAGCGTTTCGTATTACCGTTAACATCGTAATACCTTCTTTCTTTGTTTATAAAATGTTCACTTATATTTACGATTATTTCTTCGTAGTCAGTATGAATTAAAAACGGTGTTAAAGAGGTACATTGGGAATAGCTTGTAAGGAATAGTTCTTATATAAAAAATTTTAACTGAATTTTTTTTAACGTCGTTGGTAAAGAAGACATTTATTGTTTTCAGATAGCATCACATTTCACTGTTAAGTATAAAAAAATGTCATTGTTTGTTGTCACGCCCAAATACGGTGCGTCGTTTTCTCATCGGTGTTTTTGTCCAGACTTGTTTACATTATGTGTACATACTGCGAAAGAATATGTAGTGAAGTGCCTGAAAATAGATCTTTAGCAGGGTTTCAGAAAGTTTTAAGTTACCGTGAATATACTATACGATGTTTGCAACAAAGTTGGTAGGCGTCTCATCGAGCAGACCAGGATTCAGTGCCGTACAAAGACCTGGAAGTGGAATCCAGTAATGAAACATTAAAATTAGTTGAAAATTTTTTGTGTTGGGGTTGTAATTAATTTGACTTCATTTTGTTATACTGGTACAATATTGCGTTTCCCGTCGCATTATCTTATCAGTTTCCTGTACAAGCCCTAAGAGTTTGTTGTAGTNGCAGACCAGGATTCAGTGCCGTACAAAGACCTGGAAGTGGAATCCAGTAATGAAACATTAAAATTAGTTGAAAATTGTTTGTGTTGGGGTTGTAATTAATTTGACTTCATTTTGTTATACTGGTACAATATTGCGTTTCCCGTCGCATTATCTTATCAGTTTCCTGTACAAGCCCTAAGAGTTTGTTGTAGTTTTTTTTTTTTTTTTTTCGAAACACTTCCTATTATACTCTGTGGCATCAAAATATACTATTAGGGTTATTTCATAGTGATAAATGTTTAAAAGGCCGTAGCAAAGAACATTTTTTATTTTAAACACACATTTGTATCTCAGTTACGTGAACCACACGCAGCTATCTAAGCCCATTTTACCCCAACAGCCTGTTTTTTTAAGCATAATTTCAAATTCAGTTTTTAAAATGTATTTGTACAAGAACGTTAGCAAATACGATTCCATAACTTTGGAGAAATAATGAAATACTTGGAGTATTTTATTTACTGGATAACATATGTGCAGCCTATTTGACTTAAATGAAGACAGTAAAAAAATATCGTACATTTTATGTTTGTAAGGATTTTAAAAACTCTTGGTTTCTGTCGTCTAGCGCCCTGTGTACGGATAATCCGTCGGAGCTGTACGACAGTGTTAGTCATAAAAGCACCCGGAGGAAATCTGTTCCACCTCTGTCACATACGATTAGTATGGTGCGGATGAAATCGGAGTGGAACGATGCGGAAACTAACATGAGCGAAGAAACAGGAATACTTCGATAAACCTATTTCTCTGTCTTTCTATATCAATATATCTCATACACACACGCCGTTGTAAATCACTTTTATGAATCACGCTGGCTAATTATGTATTTTAAAGTGGGTTAAAGTGAACAATATATCGTGAACATTGCACCGAACAAATGAGCTGCTGCTAAAGATCGAGAATGAACACATTAATAATTAAGTGACAAATACATTTATACTTTATAATGCTTTTAGCGCTAATGTAAACCTCTGTGTTTGGTGTCGCACTGCGTCACGTCTGTATTAAATTGTTATTATTATTGTGTTATCGTATATTATTATTGTGTTATCGTGTATTATTATTGTGTTATCGTGTATTATTATTACTGCGTTTCAATGTTGCTGGTTTCCTCCGTGCGGGATTTCCATGAAGCACATGTTTGTAATCGCCGTTGGGAATTACGCCGAACACAAATTGCGACAGTAATTAGGTAAGTCTCATAAAGTCACTGCTCACAGCGTATAAAGAAAATTAAGTGGTATTAAAAGTCTTGTGAGTTTTGTTTATTACAGCCATAGTATAGCTTTGAGTTGCAGAATGGAAGTCTTTGATTCAAATTCCTTTTATAATGCGTTAATTTTTAGGGACAAGTTCTGGTTTATTTAGTCGATTGACGGAAGGCATAATAGCCGTGTGGGGTGAAGTCGAGGTAATTGTGAAATACTCGTCATTCTCCAAATTGTATTGTTTGTATAGTAGTTTTCTTGTGTATTCTGGTGGTCTTTTTTGTAACACNAATACTCGTCATTCTCCAAATTGTATTGTTTGTATAGTAGTTTTCTTGTGTATTCTGGTGGTCTTTTTTGTAACAAACTCTTGTTTCTCAAATTTTTAACGTTTTGTTTATGGTGATCATCTCTTTGACCATTTTTTATCCTTATTCATTTTAAATTGTCAGGATTGATTGTATGAAATGGTCTTCATGCTACTGTCTTTGTTCGCTTGCCTTTTTTTTTATTTGTTCCTATCGCACACTGTGAGTTTTTGTCTGTAATTTTTCAGTCTCTCTGGGTCAAACTTATACNTTTTTTTTATTTGTTCCTATCGCACACTGTGAGTTTTTGTCTGTAATTTTTCAGTCTCTCTGGGTCAAACTTATACTTGTCAGGGGGACGTCAACCTGTTGCGCTACGAGGCGTGCAGAGTAAGCGACTATTTCTCTGTTTCTCTGCCTGTTGTTCTCTAATGTCTCATGGCTAAAAAAATTGATTTTTATACTGTTTAAGTAGACTGTGAAATAATGTTTCGGTTAATTTCCTGTCTATGGTTTAGGGCAGGGATGGCGAACCAATGGCACGCGTGCCATTGATGGCACGCGAAACAATATTTTGGGCACGCCACGCCACGGATCAAAAGGTTTGCATTTTAGTTTAAAATAACAAAGTTCACTATGACGTATTGATGCATTCTGCATCCCGAGATATATTTTTCCGTCAGCAGGCACACACTGTCGAAACTCGCAACGACAAGGAAACGCGAACAGCCGCCATAAACCAGCTAAGGGTTCGGCGAGCGTGTCAGAAGAATGACGCCAGGATTCCGCCCCGACGAGAAGGCACAGCCTCTCGCAGCTGCGTCGAAAACGTTAAAAGGTTTCACAGCCCACAGCTGCATTTCTCTCGCAGGCTGGCTACTGCCAAAAACCAGCTAATAGCTTTGGCGAGCGTGCTGGAACAATAACACCAGAATTCCGGGAAGGAAGGAACACGTGTGTCTCGCAGCGGAAAGGGGGACGCTAAGCCCTATACAACTGGGGCCGGGTATCCCACTCGAGCACGTGGTGGGCGAAGCCATAAAACTTTAATGCCAAAATCGCCGGCGCCGCTGAGACCACGTGCGGATAGCCGCAGCGCCGAACACGTGTTTACGACCAAGGGCGCGGCGTTCAGCCCCCAGCCACGTGCGAGATGAGGCGTTTTAATATGGCTAACGGGCTAATAAAACGGCGGAGGAGCAGACGAGAAGAGGTCAGTTCTACCACAGACGCGGAGGGAGTGAGTCGGCGTACGCGAGTCGAGGAAAGAGGAGTGGAGCCGGGAGGAGTGGAGTTCGAGAGAAGGCATCACGACGCCAAGACCAATCTGCGAGGAACTGTCGCAGCCTCCCGACGAGGTGACGAAGCAGCCCCGAGTTCGACACCGGAGCGGAGTCAGCCCCAGCCGAGAGACGAACCAGCGCCTCGAGACAAGCTAAGTAGAGACATGCAGCAAGTGTGAAGAACCTTGTTAAGCGAAAAATAAAACGACATACGTGAACTCTCAAGGAAGTTCAAATTCATTTGGTAAATTTGAACTACGAACAGTAGTGTCAACATATTTACACGCCCTATCACTGAGGACTAGCATCCATTGCTGGCGCCCTACGCAGAGAGCAGATACAGACTTATACGCCATAGCGCAAATAGGGAGGTATCAGTATTATATTAGGAACGAACGCGCGCGAGTGATCCTACGGACCTACGCTAAGGAGTGAACGGGTGCGGTGCGCGGGGCGGCGGGCGGAAAGCGCGCTCGTTTGTTATTGTCTTGCCTTAGTTACGTCGTGGACTACAATTGCTAATGACGCATAGTTTGTTGACGTTTTCGTTCGTTCAATTTCGTTGACACAACTGTATTTTAAAGTTGATTTTTAACTATTATTTACCATGGCTAGTTCAGCAAAAAAACAAAAAGGGCAAGATAGTAAGTGTAATAGAGAATTTCAAACTTGGTGGACTGAAAAATATGGCATGATAAGTAAAGGCGACAAAGCGGTGTGTGTTTTATGTTCTGGTACAGTGGTATGTAGAACATCGTCTGTAAAACGGCATTTTGAAACAAATCACAAATCTCTTAGTCAAAAAAGCGAACCAGTGCAAAAGGAATTAATTGCAAGTGCAATGAAAGACAGAAATAAACAGTCAACGTCTATGATTAAATATGTTGGCAAAAATTGTCATACGAGCGCGGCAAGTTACTCGGCTGCAAATGTCATTGCTCGGCATAGTAAACCTTTTCAAGATGGAGAGTTTTTGAAGGAAGCCTGGTTAGCATGCGCGCCCTCACTTTTTGATGATTTCGATAATAAAGATAAGATAATTCAGCGCATTAAAGATACTCCTCTATCTAGAAATACAATAAAGGAAAGAATCTTAAAACTGGCCGAAAATATAACAGATCAACAAAAAATTGACATTAACTCCGCTCCTTTTATATCGCTATGCATTGACGAAAGTACTGACATTACTAAATCTGCACGTTTAGCTGTTTTTGCTCGATATTGCGTAGGAAACATCATTAAGGAAGAATTAATTGCGATAACATCGTTGCTAACAACTACAAAGGGCACAGATATTTGTACGGCTGTTAAAAATTCGCTTGCTGAGAAAGAAATTGATTTTAAAAAAATTGTTTCAGTCACAACTGATGGTGCTCCAAGTATGGTGGGCAAAAAAAATGGTTTCATAAGTTTATTTCAAACAGACGTAGGACATTCGATTCTTGAATTCCACTGCATAATTCACCAACAAGCCTTGTGTGCTAAGAGTGGTTTAACATCTCTTGATAAGGTAATGGCGGTAGTCACAAAAATAGTCAACCTCATATCGTCGCACGCTTTAAATAAGCGAAAGTTTGATGCTTTGTTGAATGAAGTCAACTCGGTATATAATGGCTTACTGATGTATAATAATGTTCGCTGGCTGAGCCGCGGGAACGTACTTCAAAGATTTGTTGACTGCTTGGAAGAAATCAGACTGTTTGTGCAAAATGAGGGAAAAATTGAACAATACCCAGAGTTGTTGGATGTTATGTGGCTTTCAAAATTGATGTTTTTTACAGACATATGCCAACATTTCAATGAATTGAACGTAAAGCTTCAAGGCACAAATAAAACAATTATCGTCATGATAGATCTCATTCGCGCTTTTGATGCTAAACTACATGTTTTCAGGAACGATATTACTACAAAAAACTACAAGTATTTCCCAAACTTGAAAAAAAATTTCAACCATTTAGATATACATGAGAAACCAGGTGGAGAAGTAACTGAAGAATTTATTTCTGTAATTGATTCTTCAATCAAGGGATTCTCAGCGAGATTTTCTCAGTTCAGAGAATTATCGGAAACACTAAAGTTTATTATGTACCCTGATGTGACTTCATTTGATAAACTGAATTTGTCCCCATTCGATTGGTTGGAAATTGAAGAATTTGAAATGCAGCTGATTGATTTCCAGTCTAGTTCAATATGGATTCAAAAATTTATTGAAGCAAGGAAAGAGTTGGAATTAATTGAAACAGAAAGATTGTCAAGCAATATAAGTAAAAATGCCAGTATCAAAATTTTGGAAACATGGAATTCGTTTCCAGACACATTTAACTGTTTGAAGAAGCTGGCTCGTGCTATTTTAACCATATTTTCATCTACCTATGCCTGCGAGTCATTATTTTCAGAGATGAATAACATTAAAGACTCGCTTAGAAACCGTTTGACAGATGACTCCAGTTCAGCATGCATTCTGCTAAAAGTAACATCTTACAACCCTAATATAAATTATTTGTCATCTAATCTGCAACAACAGAAGTCACACTAATGTAATTTGAATTATGCGTACAACTGAAACATTTATTATTTGACATTGCAAAATGTATTTTTGGTAGTAAATAAAGAGTTTTGAGTAGATAGTGTTTAGTATTATTATTTTTCTAATAATCACTAAGTTAAAATTATCTGACGGCACGTCTATGGCCTCATCGAACATTTCTTTAGAAAAAATGGCACGCTGATACATAAAGGTTCGCCACCCCTGGTTTAGGGTGTTACCACTAGTCTAGAAGCGTTAATAAAGTTATCTTTAGACATTCAATATTCCTATGCAGGCGTAGAAGATATATGACGAAAGCGTGGTTAACTGATATCTCCTTTCTTACCAAGGCTCTGCACGTGTGTGTAGTAGATTAACAAATTTTTTTTAACAGTATATGTAAGTTCCGGTAAATACATTTAAATGCACGCAGAGTATGCTTTAATATTTTTTATAAGGCCATAGTTGATTGTGTCACTGCATAATGTCCCGTGGTTGTTCCATGTACGCCCAAGAGCGATGAGGTATTTTGTGCGCGTGCCAGTATTGTCCTTGCAGCCTCGTTGCTTGGGGCTTGCAAATTAGCTCTAGGTAAACGAGGTCCTTTATGAGAGAAAAAAACAACAAAAGGAAGCTAGGAATTTCTCTCACCTGATCGTCTGGTCGAATGCAATCTCCAAAAAAATGCAGAGAAGGCCGCAGGAGAGAGAGAATTGTCCGTTTACGCAAGGCCTGTGTGTGACTCGTAGCTGTGTCGCCACAGCGTGTTTTTCTCGCTGATCGGATTTCCCCTGGGATGAACGCTACATCCGTGGGAGTGTTCTGGGTTGGTTCACGCGAGGCGGATCGAGCTGGAAGGTAATTGGGACAGTGGCGTAGTGAATAACCCAGTAGTGGACAGGGAGGCACTTTCTAGCGCAGTCAAGCGTGGACGCACTCGCTGCTCCACTAGTTCCCAGTAGCGTTTCGATATCATCGCATTCTGTGGTGAGCCAGAAACGTCATTTTCAATTACTTTCGGTGCTCCTCGTAAAAAGGTACCCAATTATTAATGGCTTAATTACATTATAAAATAGGAAAAGTGGAAAATCGCTTTTAACCAGTGAATTGCGGCTGGGAACTAGTGGGAACTGCTTCACTATAGTTACTCGAATGTCACTAATTATTCCATTTACTGGATTTCACTTATATAACGATGATTTCCATTGATATACAGTACTCTGGGACGCAGGTTTCCTATACATTCCAGTTCGCTCTTAGGGGGAATATGGGGTGGAGAGTGCCTGCCAGCTGTGCAGCAACAGCTACCGATTCCAACATTGAAGTATTTCATTGCCACTAGAACTGTCAAAACTACGCGACTTTAACCAGGTTACCTCACTGTTTGCATTAACCATATTATATATTATGTCGGTGAAGTAAGGCCCAGATGGCCTTGTCTACCACTAAACCAACGTAGTTAGGAGTACAAATACAGCTTTTTAAACAACACTGATAATGACAAACAAATTACAACAAACGTTATGACATTCAAGAAAGAAATAAATGCACTAAAAATAAGAACTACGTTACACGGGAATATTTTGTTAACTTAGCGATTTAAACATTATTTTGTATATATTGGATTGGAAAGGGCTTATTAACATCCCCCGGTGTGATGTCTGAAGGCTTATCAGGGAACGGCTTACAAACTAATTTATAATCTAACTTAAACAAACACCCATACCTTACCTGGAATTCGAACCCAGAACCTCCCGCACCCCAGACCGGCGACGCATCAGCCGACTGCGACACAGGAGATCGGCTTTTGTATGTACACAAATGGAGAAATGCCCCCTTCATTGTTTTACCACTTATTGGACACTTCTACAGGTAACTCATTAACCAATACTGGGGATATAAGCAGAAAACGGAAATATTTTTACATCATTTTTATTTTACGTATTTGCCAGTCGTGATTTGTCATTGAATAATATTTAACTGTTGGCTTAGAATGATAACATCTGGAAACCCGTGGTTATTAGCGTTGCGATACTTGTTGACTTTCGGCGGGGTTGTTTATGCTCATTTTAAGGGCATGAATTTCTGCAACACAAAATCAGGAAATGAATGTGTACTACATTTCGATAGGGTTTGTTTTATTGACTACATATTTGAATTAACACCCCCCCCCCTTTTTTTATCTAAAAATAGTTTTTACAATGTACTTTTTGGAATAAAAATTGTTATCGACATATTTGTTGATTTGTGGTTTACATCCCTAATTTTTCGCAAAACTGTTAAAATTTTTTAATCGAAAACTATAGATTTTTCACCTTTCGATTTATATTGTAGTTACAAGCATTCAAATATCTTGCCACTAAATCTGTTCTTGATTTTATGTTTCGGGAATTCGCGCACTGGGAGATTTGTAACTTTTCCGAAGGATGAGACTACTTTTCTCTCTCTCTATCTCTTTCTCTCTCTTTCTCTCTTTCTCTCTTTCTCTCTCTCTCTCTCTCTTTCTCTCTCTCTTTCTCTCTCTCTTTCTCTCTTTCTCTGTGTCTCACTCTCTCTCACTCTCACTCAACTTTTGAACGTGTGAATATAATTTCACAAACTCGGTACACATGTAGTAAGGACATCCGACTTTTATATGTTTTCGGCTACGCCTGGCACTTACTTTCTAAATGGCGACCACTTTAAAATTTTGAGTGTAATGTATCTCGGAATTCAACCTATTTAAACCAAATTATGTGTATTGACAGTGTATCGTGTGTAGATTAATGTATAGATGAATATTGTTGGTCCGCTTTGGAAGATAGCACTACATGAAAAATAAAGCTTAAACGCTGTATCTAGAAAATTACTGAGCCGATTCTCTTCAAATTTTGCACGTAAATGGTATTATTGTAGGCAGTATAAGCATATAATTTTTATAATTGATACGCCTTTTATTTAAAAAATGGCGGCATATAAATATATTAGGTTTTTTTTATATATCTGGCTTACCGTACGGCCAATTTTGACTTTGTGCTGATAGTATCTCTTATAATCATCATACATGCCAATAAATAGCCGCTTTTGTTCGCCATTTTGTAAGATAGAGAACGATGAGAAAATTAACCTATCCCTACCAAATCTGGCAAATCATCAATACCGCGGCAGGTGATATAAACTGGTACGTTTTAAGGGGGTCAGACAACTATTTTCACAATTGCGGCCATATTTATTTTAGCTTAGTGTGCTGTGTCGTTGAAACAATGTAATCAATTCCAACGTAACTTTTTATACTGTCAGTATATACTCAAATGTGTCCACAGAGTCTCTTTCGTCCGCCATTTTATAAATAGCATATCATGGAAAAAATTAAATTTTTATGTCATATCTCTGGAAAAACAAACTGATTTCTATGAAATTTGGCAAACAGGTAACACTACGGCAGGCAATTTAAACTAATATTTTTTGAGTGGGTCACACACTTGTTTTCAATATGGCAGCCATATAAACATTTTAGTTTAGTATGCTCTATCTATGAAACTACGAAACAAATTGTAACTTCATTTATTGTGCTGGCATTATCTGTTAAAACCATTATACTCATTTCTCCGTCATTTTATAAGATAACACCACGTGAAAAATAAAGTTTTAATGTCATATCTCGAGAAACGGTCACAGATTCTTACCAAATTTGGCGAAGAAGTTATGCTATGGTAGGCCATATCAATTTATACGGAATCGTATTTATTAATGCAGTTTGTTGCACGCTAACTTATGGCACGAGGTTTTCTGTGTTCGTGTCCCCAGTTTGTGTAATTCGAAGGAACAGCAGTTTGAAAAAAACATGATTTAGCAATATTGGCGCTTTCCAAAATCATGTTTATAATGTTCATGTCGTCTTGAAAGTACGATTCATATCACGTCTAGAACGTATTTTTTTTTTATGTATATCAGCACATTGAGAACACATTTAGCAGTTTCGTAAGAAATTAGGCGTCTCCCAAAATAAAAAATTCAAGTGTCAGGTTGGCAAGTCTTGTTAGCAGCTTGAAGTCGCGTGTTGGCCCACTCATCAAATGCACTGCGTTGCCGGGTGATTTTAAACAACCTAAGCATTTTCTTCATCTCTGCTGAAATGAATACTTTGGCGCCCTGGCAGTAGAATGTCTGCAATTCTCGGAACACAGAAAGGAACTCGTTTGTCGTGTCGTTCAGATGGCCGAGACACAGATGGGGCTTAATTGAACGAACCGACAGTGCGGGATTTTCCGGCGCTAATTTCCTACAGTTCCTGAGCAGCTTCAATAACGTTTCGCAGGGGATCGAGCTCTTATTGCTATGGGCAAATGAATACGTGCTGGTTGCGTAACTGCCGAGGTTTGTTATGCCTTCGCAGATGGGTGGGAATACCGCACCGCCCTGGTTGTAATGAAACTAGTCAGTTGCTGTGAGCGCCTCCTATGTAAACCGTTCTTAGTTAACAGTTTCTGCACATTGCATAGTCTTATTTAAAAAATATTAAAATAATAAACCAAAAAGAAACTAAAATAAAAGATTAATTAAAAGATTTATTTTGAATCTTTTGATTTAAAAGTGAGATATTACTAAACAATATTTCACTCCTGTGTTACACTGTTACCAACCCTCTTCTCTTAACTGCTCTGCCTCTTACTGCTTAGGCAAGGCGGTAATCTGCCACTGACTCAGCTGCATAGAGAATAATGTACCTGGAGCCTGTCTCACTCCTGCCACTAGACCTATTTAACCTTCACTGTGAAATTAATAGTAACACACGTACCTTTACTGCTACGTCAATTATTAATATAACATGTATTTTTACGTGTGCACATGCATTAAGCAATGTATACTACTGATTAACATCTCGTCGATGCGGAAAGCAAGCGGCTACGGTCGACATAAGTAACCATCCTGACATTTCCATGGAACTGTTTAAGTAAACCATGCACTGTTTTTTTTACAAGGAAACCAAGTTGCCACACATTATTTTGTTACACTACAAATAAATAAGAGTAAATTTTACAAAACCATACTCTAGAATGTGTAAAACTAACATCGAATTTTAACAATCAAATGTCTTAGTTGACATCAAGTTAATTGTAAACAATTTTGTATGTTTTCTAAAACAATGTGTTGTAAAGATACAATATTTCAGCTGTAGAGTTACAAGAAAATCTTTGGCAACTAGTTTTCAAAAAATGTTTTCGAGAAGTACAAAAACATTTTACTGTGTGGAAAATCGAAATCAGGATGGCCTGGCCGAGAATAGAACCTGGCTCCATCCCAGTGCGAGTAAAGTGTGCTAAAGCTACTTGTTTAAAAAAGAAATTAACAGAATTCAGGTGCTTCCAATTTTTAACATAATGCGTTTTGTTAGACTTTNAGCTACTTGTTTAAAAAAGAAATTAACAGAATTCAGGTGCTTCCAATTTTTAACATAATGCGTTTTGTTAGACTTTATGCGTATAACTATTATTCTCATAATTCTCTGTTGGCGTTATTTTAGGTATGCCAGCCTGTATAGATTAAACTGCACGTAGTTACAGAAGATAAAGGTTGTTCGCCGTAAACTGAGCACTTTTGAAAGCCCTGCTCAAGATCTACTTGTATGCACATTTTGTATTCTTATACCATATGTAAAATTAACACTAGCGTGGGTTTCATCACTTCATTCATGCGTCGGTGTTACATAACTGTGAATTTATTAAAAAAGTAAACATTTTACAAATTTGCCTATTCTTACACTTATATACACTGGAGAGCCAAAAAAAAACTGGTATAGACGTGCGTATGCAAATAACACAGATATGTAACCAATCAGAGTAACGCGTTGCGGTCGGCAGCGCCTATATAAGACAACAAGCGTCTGGCAAAGTTGCTAGATCGGTTACTACTGCTATAATGGCAGGTTATCAAGATTTAANCATGCGTATAACTATTATTCTCATAATTCTCTGTTGGCGTTATTTTAGGTATGCCAGCCTGTATAGATTAAACTGCACGTAGTTACAGAAGATAAAGGTTGTTCGCCGTAAACTGAGCACTTTTGAAAGCCCTGCTCAAGATCTATTTGTATGCACATTTTGTATTCTTACACCATATGTAAAATTAACACTAGCGTGGGTTTCATCACTTCATTCATGCGTCGGTGTTACATAACTGTGAATTTATTAAAAAAGTAAACATTTTACAAATTTGCCTATTCTTACACTTATATACACTGGAGAGCCAAAAAAAAACTGGTATAGACGTGCGTATGCAAATAACACAGATATGTAACCAATCAGAGTAACGCGTTGCGGTCGGCAGCGCCTATATAAGACAACAAGCGTCTGGCAAAGTTGCTAGATCGGTTACTGCTGCTATAATGGCAGGTTATCAAGATTTAAGTGAGTTTGAACGTGGTGTTATAGTCGGCGCACGAGAGATGGGACATAGCATCTTCGAGGTAGCGATAAAATTTGGATTTTCAAGTACGACCATTTCACGAGTGTACCGTGAATATCGGGAATCCGGCAAAACATCAAATCTTCGACATCGCTGCGGCCGGAAAAGGATTGTGAACGAACGGGACAAACGACGACTGACGAGAATCATTAAACGTGACAGACGTGTAACCCTCTTTCAAATTGGCGCAGATTTCAATCATGGGGCATCAACAAGTGCCAGCGTGCAAACTATTCAACGGACCATCATTGATATAGACTCTCGGAGCCGAAGGCCCACTCGTGTACCGTTGTTGACTGCACGACACAAAGCTTTACGCCTCGTCTGGGCCCGCCAACACTGCCATTGGACTGTTGATAACTGGAAACACGTTGCCTCGTCTGACGAGTCTCGTTTCCAATTGTATCGGGTGGATGCACGTGTACGGGTATGGAGACATCCTCATGAATCTATGGACCCTACATGTTAAAAGGGGACTGTTCAAGCTGGTGGAGGCTCTGTCGTGGTATGGGGCGTGTGTAGTTTGCGTAAAATGGGACCCCTGATACGTCTAGATACGACTCTGGCAGGTGACAGATACGTAAGCATCCTTCCGATCACCTGCACCCATTAATGTCCATTGTGCATTCCGACGGACGTGGACAATTCCAGCAGGACAATGTGACACCCCACACGCCGAGAGTTGCTACCGAGTAGCTCCAGTAACACTCTTCTGACTTTAGACACTTCCATTGGCCACCTAAATCACCAGACATGAACATTATTGAGCATATCTGGGATGCCTTGCAACGTGCTGTTCAGAATATATCTCCATCGCCTCACACTCCTATGGATTTGTGGACTGCTCTGCAACAATCATTGTGTTAATTGCCTCCTGCATACATTCAGACATTAGTCGAGTTCATGCCACGTCGTCTTGCTGCACTTCTGCGTGCTCACAGGGCCCTACACGATATTAGGCAAGAGTACCAGTTTTTTTGGCTCTTCAGTGTACATGAAAAAAAAATAAAGAAAAATAAGTCATTTCAGTATTCAGTAATGTTTACCTAACCCTTTTAATTCAACGCGAAGACATGGAACTACTTTCCCTCCGTCGTTACCAACTTTACTGGGTGCATGCCAATTAGTGTGCCTGTTAAAATATATGTAGGTAGAGACAGTGACATTTTTCATAGGTTCAATGCAAAGTGCTCAAATAACCATGAACAGCATATATATTTCGAAAGGTGTTGAAGTCCGTAAGGGGCCCCGAACCACGCTGAGCTTATCGGCCGCAGTGCGAGGGGCCCTGTCAGGGCATGGTTGCGTCTCCTCCGGTACGCGGAGAAAGGGGCTAGTGTCGTGACGTCAGCAGCTGGGACACTCGTGTGCGCGCCTTTGTCTCGCGGCCACTCGGCGCACAATGGCGGCCTTCCGGAGGACTTGCCGCCCGGTTCCCTTCCCTGCCCGACAGAAATAACACCTTCGCAAGGCGTGCTCATGTCACGGTTAATTGAACACTCCTCCGTCTGGGCCTTCTTGCGCGCATCCTCCCGCAGCCGCAACTGACAATTAACATTGCCTTGGCGCTAATGACAGTCGCCTTTCCGCCGTTAATTTAACGCTTCTGAAAGCTCTGCCTGCGGCGGTTCCCTACTAGGAGTTTTTTAGATTTCGAGGTTCAGAACCATTGATACGAGGAGCCACGGCGGTGTAGTGGTTAGACTACTCGCCTCCCGTCTAGTTTAACCGGGTTCAATTCCCGGTGGGATCGCTCCCGAAATTTCGCATTTGGGAATCTTGCCGGGCCATGCCACTGGACGGTGAATTTTCTCGTTTCCCCTGCCCTTCCATTCCGGCGCTGCTCCATACCCACCTAGCTTCACCCTCATCGGCTATCAAGACCTCGATGTTAAGAGCCGCCCACGTCTCTTTACTCACTCACTCACTGATACGAGCATCAAGTGCCGATCGCCACTACGTGCAAGGCTCTGAACCGGCGCACAGTGTTTCTGTCGTGCTGCGTGTACTTAAGGCGGTTACCTTATCATTTTATTGGCACAATGTGTATTTAAACGTTCAGGACAGACTCCTGTCATAGTTTTGCTCTTGCCTGGGTAGTATGTTTTAACATTTAACGCTCTTAAACAAGCAGTTTTTAATGATACTTTGGAGGTCTACAAAGTAATATTTATAGCATGCGTGATATCTTGACAGTTCTTTTCCGCTTTGTGTTCGAGGGCAAGCATATTGTGGACACGTTTAATAATTTCGTCAGATATCCGTATTTATCATATGCTGCAACGCAGGTCTGGTGCCACATAGACAACCGCCTTAAGGTATGTGTTTTGGTCCATATTTCGCCCTTCCGACGTGTATAATTAATATTGTCACGGACCTGTTAACTTTATTCGTGGATTGCAAACGTGTTAATTATATGCGAATTCCTAATTTATTATTTATAAAACCNCGGACCTGTTAACTTTATTCGTGGATTGCAAACGTGTTAATTATATGCGAATTCCTAATTTATTATTTATAAAACAGTTATTAAATAAAGATGTATTGTGTGTCCACAAATTTAATTATAGCTCTTTTAATGCGATGTAAATAAGTAGAACTGCCAACTTCACCGGGAGCATGTCAGTCACTGTGTCCATTACCACTTTGAGTGCTGTACAGAAATACTGACAAAGACACGCTAGAAGTGAGTATCCTGTATTCACGACTGCATGACTATCAGTTCTGTTGGTCTCCGTATTCCCAAGTACAACCACTTTATTGGTTGACNCGGACCTGTTAACTTTATTCGTGGATTGCAAACGTGTTAATTATATGCGAATTCCTAATTTATTATTTATAAAACCGTTATTAAATAAAGATGTATTGTGTGTCCACAAATTTAATTATAGCTCTTTTAATGCGATGTAAATAAGTAGAACTGCCAACTTCACCGGGAGCATGTCAGTCACTGTGTCCATTACCACTTTGAGTGCTGTACAGAAATACTGACAAAGACACGCTAGAAGTGAGTCTCCTGTATTCACGACTGCATGACTATCAGTTCTGTTGGTCTCCGTATTCCCAAGTACAACCACTTTATTGGTTGACNTCCTGTATTCACGACTGCATGACTATCAGTTCTGTTGGTCTCCGTATTCCCAAGTACAACCACTTTATTGGTTGACACAACACCGAATATGCCTAAAATATATGCACTACAATGTTCTGCTCTCTGCCAGTATAATTCCGAGGAAAGCTTCCAAATCAAATGCCCTTTCGTACTTTAAGTAAATAATATACAATGCATCCAGTTAATTTGAGTAATTTACACTGTGTGTTGCTTACGTAATATTACGTTGCAAGAACTTTATGAAAACTACTGGAGAAGTAATGTGTTGTTTCCAGTGTCTTTAAAGAATGCGGATGTCGTCATCTCCACAACTCACATTCAGGCGATGTAATGTTATGTCGGCAACACCCAAAGTATTAAAAATATATGCAGTTGTGTGTAGTGATTTTTTTCTCAAATGTTATTAAAAGTGTTAAGTTTACCGGAGTCACCTATACGCAAATGTGTTATTAATACGCCAGTCCGTAAAAGGGAAGCTGAAATAAATAATTGTATTTGTATATTTTTCCTATGTCGGTGCAAACTGTATTGTGATAATAAAAGTAATGTCATTTGTATTATATGCATTTGCGAGCTCGGGTTTTTTTCAAGTGTTTATTTCAGAAATACTTAACCGCGAACTATCTATATCTTCGATACTGTAATGGCGATACTGTAATGTAACTTTGAAAGATAATTTCAACAAACTTAACACTCGAAACCACAAACCACTTTCCTAACATTGATTTGACTTTGAAAGCCTGTCGCCTCGTGGGTGTTATCTACCCCTTTACCTAAGAGTGCACCTCCATTCCTCTCTCAACATATTGTAGTTTGTGGTTCGATATATTTGTGACCCATTATTACTTTATTCCGACACGTTTAAATAAAGTGGCATTCTCTGCATTAAGTTTTACATGTTTGTGTTGTCGGGCTATACAATGCACCATTCCGCGGAAATGTTTGTTCAAATCGGTGTCGAAAATTCGTGTCACTAATACCTGCAATGTGGAATAATGTGTGTTCAAGCGGATGTTTTTTTTTGTCCCTAGAACTGTGAAGAGCCCAGCCTAGCAAAGTCTGTTTTGTGGTTTGGATGCGCTGAAGCAAGAGAGCACGAAAACGCCGCATTTGCCTTTCAAATGTCTTTTAGACTTTCCGACAATCCATAGAAATGTCCCTCTCAAAATGTCTTATATAACTTTAATTCAGGAAATACCCGTTTTCACTATTTACACTCTCGAAAAAAATACACTTCGTACAACTAAATACAGGATGAGTATAAAAGAATACCCCAACTTAAAAAAAAAAAAAAAAAAAAAAAAACCAACCAACCTACAACCTTGATTGACCAATCAAATGAACCGTGGAACCGGGAAGTTTGTATACCCTACATTCATAAATGTTCAATGTGACTGACCACAATGAGCGGCCGGAACGACATCTACGAGATAATCAAACTCGTTCCACGCCCTTGTCAGCATGTCCGGTGTTACGATTTGGATGGCGTTCGTAACTCTCGATTTGAGGTGGCGAGGGGGAACTGAGCTTGTATTCGACACGTCACGGTGAAGGGGACGGTCTGATGTTGCCTTTATGTGCCGAGAGATGACACTGGTAGAGTCTTTCGTCACACTATGAGCGTGTGTTGTGTGTTAGTCCGCATCACGATGGCGACGGAACAACAGAAGGCGTTCTTTGTTATTCAGTTTGCTAAATGTGAATCTGTTACGACTGTTCACCGTGAATTCCGTCGCAANAACAGAAGGCGTTCTTTGTTATTCAGTTTGCTAAATGTGAATCTGTTACGACTGTTCACCGTGAATTCCGTCGCAAATACGGACGTCGTCCTCCCGGTAGGTGGGGTATCGTACGTTGGTTTCGTCAGTTCCGTGACACATGGTGCCTTTGCAAAGGCAAAAGNGTCCTCCCGGTAGGTGGGGTATCGTACGTTGGTTTCGTCAGTTCCGTGACACATGGTGCCTTTGCAAAGGCAAAAGTTCTGGGCAACCGGTTGTGCCCGACGAGAGTATGCAACGGATTCAACAAGCGTTCGTTCGCTGTCCGAGAAAAATCAACTCGACAAGCTAGCTGGGAAATGAAAATCCCTCAATCGTTGGTATGGACAGTGTTGCGAAAGCGATTGCTGTACAACCCATACAGGTTACAGCTTGTACAGGCTCTTACCGAAAGGAATAAAGAACTGAGACGTGATTTCTTCGCGTTCGTTTTTGCCCAGAACGAGGTAGACGATGCCTTAATGTCTAAGCTGGTTTTTAACGATGAAGCGACGTTCCATACAAATGGTAAAGTGAACCAGCACAACGTGCGGATATGTGGCCGGGAGTCCTTACATGAAACCACCGAACACGAGCGCGCTTCCCCCAAAGTGAACGTGTTTTGCGCTGTATCCAAATACACTATTTTCGTCCCTTTCTTTTTTCACGAGCCCACTGTTACTGGAATCCCTTATTTGGACATGCTCACAGAGTAGTTGTTTCCTCAGTTAGAAGAGGTGGCGGGGGACTTAATTTTCCAGCAGAATGGTGCGCCACCCCATTGGCACCTAGTTGTTCGCGGATACCTGAACGAGACGTTGCCGGGACGCTGGATTGGTCGAGGAGCAGCTGGTGACCAGGCTCTTCATCACTGGCCCCCAAAAAGCCCGGATCTTACCCCGTGCGATATTTTGCTATGGGGGTACATAAAGGATCAAGTGTTTCGTACACCATTGCCGGCTAACATTGACGACCTCAAAACGAGAATTACGGACGCCATCGAAACCGTAACTCCGGACCTGCTGACAAGAGCGTGTAACAAGTTTGATTATCGCGTAGATGTCGTTCGGGCCGCTTGTGGTGGTCACATTGAACATTTAGAATGTATGGTAATCAAACTCCACATTTCATTTGATTGGCAATCAAGGTTGTAGGTTGTTTGGTTTTGATATTATAGACCTTCAAAGTTGGGGTATTATTTTATACTTATTCTGTATATTGATTTGTCTACGCATGTGTAACTTTTTTTATGAATGTTCCTTGTTGCTTGAGCCGACAACAAAATGATTGGTTGTTTCCTTATATGACAATTCCAGAACTCCTTGAGTTGTGTTATACTGTACCCACTAAATTTGATGACTACTGTAGAATAATTGAAGCCATTACAGAAAATCTTCGTGTTTTTGGATCTAGTTCTGGCAGTGCGTGGGGTAGATCCGTAATAGTTTCCGTATGCATGCGACACCATTGGTCGGCTAGCCAATTGACTAAGGGCCGCAACACAAGAGCGTCAAAGTGCCATTGACCGCAACAATATTATGACGTTGTGGTTCAGGCATACATAGCTAGATATCATTCGTGACTCACTTCCCGCTCAGCGTCAACTCCCCTCAACGGTGTACGGAATTTGACGATGGTGTCCGCTTGCCGTTGGAGGACTGCCCATGACTCACGGGCAAGGCAGTACACTATTTACTATCGAGCAAAACACACGTGTGGTAAACTCTCGTCCCGTTTTGTTGCCAACTTGGCCTCTGTAGAGAAAAGAGATACATAAATGTTTAAAGGATTAACGAAACCCCATCCTGAAATATCGAATGTTGACTTCGAGGAGTATATGGATGAGGAATGCGACATGGGAGGAGTATCAAAGGACGTGGTGGAAGGATTCTAGGAGAAAGAAGAGGAGAAAAGTGAATTTGGTAAGAAAGTATATGTACTGTTTTTGTATGTGATTTTATAACAAATGAGTAGTGTCTTTCAACATTTCGGCGTGTCTTTCGCGGCAAACACTGAGAGAGGCGCGCTTTTTCACTATCAAGATCTTAGTATATATAACTCATAGGTGTGTGGTAGCGGTAAATGCCGTGCCGCGTGAGAAGATGTGGGAATAGTCTCAACGTAAAAATAGCGTTACTGTTAGCGGCATTTTGACGCTCATGTGTTAAGGCCCTTATTTTAAGCTGTCGCTTCTCGTTCTAAGAGGTCAACACGGCCATTCTACCCCTGTCGTGCCACAATGAAAAAAAATTGCCCTTGGTAGATCGTCGTTTCTGGAACCTACCGAACATAGATTACATGTCTGTCTTGTTAGAGTATTGAATACTGAATGAAATACACAGTTCGATATTTATATATGATTTGTTTATTAGTCAGCGCTACGACGCTGCTGGTTGCTTTAGCAACAGCATTGAAGGGCCTGTGTTGAGGTCCATTTTGACCAGGGGGTGGGGGTCATGAGTGGTCTCGACAGCTTCGTCTCGATTTCGCAAATACATATGACATCCTCGATCGTTTTGGTGGCACTCCAGAGGCTTCTGCACGCTAGTATTTGGAGCACCATAACTTCTTTCCTGGTGATCCGATTCTCTGAAATTTTTTCTTCTCTCTATACCTGCGGCTTCGTTCTGCTGANGACCCGGCTTCTGCACGCTAGTATTTGGAACACCATAACTTCTTTCCTGGTGATCCGATTCTCTGAAATTTTTTCTTCTCTCTATACCTGCGGCTTCGTTCTGCTGAAGTTAATGGCTGTTGTTGGTTTTGTGTTGAATTACGACTCTGATCCTTGCCCTTCTTTCGCGGCATGCCGCTGTTTCAAGAGTTCAAAGCGCAGCTGCTTCGAAAATTTTCAGAGTGGATCAATGGAGGGCCCTTTCAAGCCCTTTCGAATGAGCTATCACTCGTGTCCGTGGCAATTGTAGTTTCGGAGCAATGGCGCGCGAAAGAATAAAAGTGTTGCAAATCACGCCGAAATTTGTCTCAAACTCTATGACGCACCACCGGAAGCGTTAAGGCGAACGTTATAAAACAATGTATTTTTAATGTGCCGGCAACTTTGCTCCGTCGATCGGTACATGTGCACGGTTCGGCGTGCGTACGGAGACTGAGTGATGGGGCGAGGCGCGGTACACGTTTTCGTGAAGGCAAGTGCGGCGCGCATTACCCTCCGAGCGTGCGAGATAGACATGTAATCCATGTCAAAACATTTAAGACTTCCGTAGAAAGTGAACGTGTGGTGGTAGTGTAAGTTACTTAGCCCACTGCCACGAGCACACTGAAGTGATTACAAAGATACCTTGTGTAACACAAGCGAAATAGTTTCAGAAACGCTTATAAACTTTCTTATATGCTGTTCACGGTAAAGTGAGCACTCTTAAATCCCTACTTACACTATCCTTTCAGCTATTTTTTAAAAATCTTTTCACCGCAGTTTTTAAATAAATATTGCCATGAAAGTAATGAACACAGTGTGTTGATTCCACCGCACTCGGGTTAACGCCTACGGCTAAAATAAAATATATTTATCGACTATTATTATTAGAAATGAGAGGGCTTTCTTAAGTACTCACTGTACCGTGAATAACCTAGAACAGCTCCGATCTTTGTGCGGTATTGCTTTATATTCAGTTCCGGCACCTAAGCGAGGTGCCACTTTGCCCCTTGAATATGTGTAAGCACGCTAAGCAGAGGAGTTGTGCAAACAGCGTGAAATTCGGGCGAATACCTGGTATTGGAGCCGAGCTATGTTGGAGCCAAGCATTTTGAGAGCCTGCAGCTTGGTTTCTTATTTGCAACCCACTCTGCATCCTTTCGCAGCCACGTGTAACAGTGAACTCTGCCATTGACCATACTACCAGTGGCGTAGCGTCAAAAGACCACACACCTAACATTCCCTGGGAAAAAAAAAAATTTAAATGTATAATTTTAAGGAGCAAACAGTACGCTAGCTTTTGCTATCTGTTCGGTACAGTCCTTCAGCACCCAGGTCCCCTCTTCCTAATCCTTTGTCTTACTGTATTTTCCTAATTCCTAGAGGGACACGGCACTCTGCGTTAATGCATATTCCCAGTATCTGCTTGGTATGTTGCGTGTTGAGGAAAGGATTGAAGAAAACACACAAAGTCTAGCCTTTCTTTCGCGCTGAAGATGTAGCTGAAGCGCAACAAGCCAACGTGCACGGTTGTAACTGTGAACGTATCGCATTTCCTTCTTACTTGTAAAAGTTCTTCCTTTCTTCTTCCCCAATCCTCACTCTTACACATACACCAAGGCTGTCGAATGTTAAATAGTAGCATCGCGGTTAGAGAAAGGCAGCACCTTTATGGCCATCTAAGAATATTAGTTTCCTGAAATCTCAGTTGTCGGTATATTTTTTCCAAAAGTTGATAATGTTTCTAAGGCGGGTTTAACAAGCAAAAACTTTAGTTAATTTAACTACTTGGTTAAATAAACTTAAGTTTTTGCTTGTCTATATTTTTTCTTTTGACTTGTGTAAATGTATTAATTTCACAATATCTACACTATTCAGTTTCTTATTCGTGATTAGTACAGAGATTCGCTTTTTTACTTTTGCGTAGTCAGTTCCTCGCACTATCCACCGTAAAATTTAATAATTTCCTTAGTTCGTCGTGTCGTTAAAATTGCGACGTTGTAATGCGAGGGTTGTGGGTTCGTGTCCGTGCCGGCAAAGTGCAACTTTTTTATGCGACTTAAATTCCAATTTTCGTCTTATTTGTTTTCATTTCCACTTCTTAATGATATATGTTTAATTGCAAGCTTAAAATTTTGTTATATATAGAGCTTGCTTNTGGTCCGCCTAACGTGGACACCCCCAAAATTTCCGGAACGGTTGCAGATCACGAAATGCTGTTTTCGCTAAATGAAATTACGTACGGGGGCACGTAATTTGCCGTAAAGTGACTATTCGCAACCCGTGTATGGACAAATAATTAAACCACATGAGATTTTTCTCCTGGAAACGTACATTTATTTCAACGGCATCTGAAAGTACGTGCAAAGAGGAATTCAGTGATATAGCATATGCAATGGAAAGTAACACAGAAACGCCAAAAAATAATGTGCAAATATGATGAAGTTAGATGAGCCGGTAGCATGGGGCAGTGTACCTTTACTTACATCTGTAAGTAAGCAACACGCGCCGTGACTCATCCTGGTGGGACCGCTTCCTAATAGCAGTGCAGCAGCAGATCCCGTAATCTGTTATGGGAAGTGGTATTGCAGTGTGTGGCTGTACGTACGCAATGAAGTTCACGAATGAGGAAAAAATTGTCGCTCTATTTATTTACGGCGAGAGCAGCAGAAATGCCAAGCAAGCCCTCCAAGTGTAAGGTGAAAGGTATCCTAATCGGACGCCCATGTCACGGCAAACGTTACGAAAAATTTGCACACGTCTCTTGTCACGAGGTGATTGGAATTCCTCAACACGAGTGCGACGAAAGACTTACGGGCGAGACCCATCAACATGTGTTGGTACGTGTCTATGCAAACCCCCACATGGGTACGCGAGAACTTTCCAGGCTCGTAGGAATAAGTAAAACAAGTGTGTAACGGATACTCCACAATGGAAATCCATCTATATCACGCGGCTCTTCATCAGGCATTACATGTAGGTGATTTCCAGCAGCGTGTTCAGTTTTGTAGGTTTGTTCTGATGTATGTTAGGGATGACAGCAATTTTGTGTAGAGCGTACTATTTACCGATGACGCGACCTTGACAAACAATTGGCGCGTAAATTTACGAAATATGCACTACTGGGTGACGGAGAATCCTTGGTGGGCCCGGCACGTGGAGCACCAGCGACAGTAGAAAATAAACTAGTGGTGTGGAATCGTGGGAGACTGCGTCATAGGGCCACACTTTATTCAAGGGACAATGACCGGCTGTGCATACGCCCATTTTCTCAGAGAGATACTACTGGCACTTCTGGAAGACATACCGCTCGACATACGTCGTGATATGTGGTTTTAGTATGATGGTCGTCCTGCGCATTTTGCTTTGGTGGCAAGGCAAGTGTTTAATGAAACGTTTACAAACCGGTGGTTGCGGCGTGGTTGTATTGTACGATGGCCAGTTCGCTCCCCCGACCTCACGCCTCGGGATTTTTTTCCTATGGGGAACATTTAAAGATCCGGTGTACAACACAGTTCCTATGACGTCAGAAGACTTGCAGGAACGCATTTTGTCAGCTTGCAGAGGCATTACGCTAGAATCATTTTATGCTGCTCATCGCTCGCTACATGTGCGTTTAAAGATGTGTATTGCTGTCGATGGTAAACACATAGAGCACATGCTGTGAAAAGACCTAATGTGAAGCGTTTCAACCATAACTGTGCTCTTTTGTACTACGCATGCTTATGCGAATGCATTTCTCCCTAGGTTTGTTTGTTCTAATTTTGTTGTGTATCTGTGCGCACTCTTAACTCAATACAGTTAATGACTAGAAAACAAATATTCTGAATTACGTTGGTAGGCCTATCTGAATAAAATGTAATATATTGATATCAGACTTGCACTCACATTGCCCGTCTTCCCTCCGTTGCGGTGGTCTCCTTAGTCCAATATCGCATTCCGTGCCCCTTGCCCCATGCAAGCGCTACGATGTTATGAGGAAGCGGTCCCGCCAGGATGTGTCACGGCGCGTGTTGCTTGCTTACAGCTGTGAGTACAGGTCCACTGCCCCATGCTACCGGCTCACCTAACTTAATTATATTTGTATATTATTTCTTGGCGTTCCTGTGTTACTTTCCATTACATATGCTATATCACTGAATTCCCATTTGCACATATTTTCAGATGCCGTTGAAATAAATGTATGTTTCCAGGTGAAAAATCATCTGTGGTTTATTTATTTGTCCATACGCGTGTTACGAATACTCACTTTGTGGCAAATTACTTGCCCCCGTACGTAATTTCATTTAGCGAAAACCGCACTTCGTGACCTTCAACCGTTCCGGAAATTTTGGGGGTGTCCACGTTAGGCGAACCACTCTGTATGTATTGCAGATTTTACAAGTTCTATTAACGATTTTTTTTGGCGACAGGGTTTCCAAAGATTTTCTCGTAAAATTACAAAATAATTGTAGTGTTACAATATGAACGTCTAGTAATAAAAACAGTTTTCTTTTAATTTTCTGTTAAGTCAATTACTTTAAATAGTTATACTAATAATAAAACGTAGTCATTAATTTTTAGTATTGGACATTTAATATGACATGACGTTAATACACACAACTACATAAATTCGGATGTGCTCAGTTATGGTGGCCTCCTGGGTAGGCCGTAAGCGGTGTGCAGAGCTCCAGCAGAAAACGTTTTATTAAAAAACCGCCCAACTTGTCTGAGTGAGGTCTGCTTACGAATAGCATTTAAGAAATCTTACGCCTTTGTGTACGTTTTTTCAGTACCTCCGCTTCTCTCTATAGCATGTTTTTGTTATAGTGAAAATGGCTCAAACGTGTGTTTTCGTGTTCATTTTTAGACATTAGCATTCCGGTACAAAACATTAAAAAAGGTATAGGGGCGTTCATCAAACCTTTATTATTATAATTACGTCATAAAATGGAAGGGTATCCGCTGAAAATCTCATAGAGGCGCGTTATCGACGCCAAGACTGCACGCCAGTTCAGTGCTTTGCGCGTAGAGGCGACGAGAGAGTTGATGCGTATGTCTCGGCAGCCCCTATCGCCCCAACGCTGTTAGGCCTCAGACGTGCAAAATTCCCTCATTCAGGTGGTCACCTTAACCGTAGTTAATCTGTTACTGTATGAAATTAGGCTGTTTCTACAGCAGAGAAGCAAGGGCACTGAAGAGCACGGATGTAACTCACCATTCTTCTGCAGCCCCGGGACCACTGCTGGCGCAGCGGCTAGAGCACTGGCTACCATTAAGACAAGTGGTACTCAGATTTTTTTAGGGGGCCATATTAAGAAAAACTGAGACCGCAGCGGGCCGCACTTACGACACTTGACATAATACTATTTGTGAACTAAAAGTAGGTAGGTAATTCGATGACCTTTAAAATTGAGTGTGTCGTGTATCGTCTTGCAAGTCGTTTGCTTATTCGTTCGATATGGTGATGGCGGGCGGAGGTAGTATATCAAAAATATGTACAGAAGTCGCCTGACTGATAAAATAATTAAAAATATCGTCTAGTTTCATCACTGACTTTAACGTTTAATAAATTCGTACTATGCATTGCTTTTCTATTTTTGTAACAGACACCCTACAAATAAGAATTTGGTAACTTGTAGCTACTGAAACCGGCGAGCGCGGGTCACAAAGAATGGGTCCGCGCCCGCAGTTTGAGTACCCCTGATCAAGACTAACCAGGCTGCTCTACTTCTAGGTTGACACCAAAGAGGTTGTATATAGTAAATAGCTGGAGAGGTCCTAGTCGAGGTGGTGGTGAAGCAAGTTCGGGGGAGAACAAGGTTGAAAGGGGAACTGAGGAGAGCGCATTAGCCCATAGGAAGTGAGTTTCCCCCAAGGTCTCCGCAAGCTTGATGATTTAGTGCAGTGCGTGCAACAGTGGTACGGCTGCAGTAATTGCTGGAACAACAAGAAACGGAACAGAAATACACACAGTTTTTGTAACTAGCAAAATATTGTACTTAAATATAATAATGGCGTTTGACATTTGCGTAACAAATTTTATAATTATCCAGTTTTAATTTTTTTAAACTTCACTCTAAGATTGGCTCTTAACATTACTGCACATTACTAAACCTCTAATTTAGCTTGTCTATAATTCTCTTGGAGTAGTTAATTTTACACACTTCCAAAATAACTTTATTGTAGTTTTTTTTATTTTCCATTAAAATTATATTTTTATTCGATTAAACGTGCCACAGTTACAAATTATTATGGGAAATTTATCTATACTATTACCGATTAACTTAATAATATTTGTCCCTGCAGAGAATTGAACCACCGCCAAATGATTGCGACAGTGTACTGTGCTGTTAGGCTTGTAATTTAGGAATAGAAAGAAGGATCGAACATTTATCTTATTTCATATAGGCCTGCTGTATAAAATATATAACAAGTCGTATGCACTGTTTAAACTCGCTGTCTGGTAAATCACGTTGACCACTCACAACCATTCCGCAACCTTCTTATAAAATGTTCTTTCTCCACATTTCATCCGCTATCTATTTCTTCGAACAAAAATCTTTAAATACTCTTACTTTTTACGCTGCAGATTTTCCTGAATTTTGCGCATACTTTTAATAAATATTGCTTACATTGGTTTTCTTTATTTCTGAAAACTAACCATTTCGAAATGATAAGGGAAAAACTGTGACTCAATTCCCAAAATATAAAACAGTTTGAACGATTTCGGAGAAACGACGTGATAAGTTGAGTTTTTTCGCGCACTTCGAGCGCCATTTTCCTCTCGTCGGTCTTTCTTCCAGCTCTAAGCTCCTCCCCCCCCCCACCCTACATCATTCAACCGGCTCTACATGCGGCATAACAGCAGGATCTCTCCAGATATATATACTTTATATAACCTCCTTGGTTGACGCATCTCTTGTAATACGCATATAGGGATGCAACTACGCGAACAGAGGTGTACCAAGTAGGGTTGAAACTTCGGAAGGTTAGTAATGCTGTAAATGTCCATCATAGGACATATACTCATTGCTCATACAGAGTTTTTGTGTTTTTGATATATACTGTTAACACCCCAGTTGCATCACATTCCATATAAATGTACATATTACAGTCAATAAGTTGGTGGACGCCGCCGCCGTGGTGCGCGGCTGCCTACACTCTAGGCGGCAGTCAGTCATATTGACTGTGGTAATGTATTAATATATGGTATATTAAAATAAATACCGAAATGAAGAAACTAATAAGCAGAGCGCGTGGGGACAGACAGCGTCTCGTCGTAGGTGCGTACAGTTATCGACAGTCAACCGCTCGGAGTGTGGGAGGAGGTATATTGAGTAAGGGTATGGGAGAGAGTGGGGCAGCAGCACTGCGCATTGCCACTGGCGTGCGGGCTAATTGCGCCCTTGTGAGCGACATCCCCTCCTACCCACCACTGCACCCGGACACAATCAGAGACAGCAGGCATTCAGCGCGCCCCCGCGCAGGCCTTGCCTGTAGTCGGGATGCTGCGACGTAAGATAATTAAGCTCGCCGCGGGCGCAAGGCTTCCTCTCTCGCTCTCTCTATATCTATATCTCTATCTCATGAACACACGGAATTGTATTCGGGTTCAGGAAGCGCTTCGTGAACTGTTTTGATTGTATGGACCCCGGCCCGCTTACACATTTTCCCTTAATTTTTGCAGTACCAATGTTCATATAGCATATTTGTATGCATTTACACTTTTCCTTGCCGTATTTGGACATATTTCTGTAGTGAATCATGCTGTGTATGTTGGCGGCAGTGTTTCTTTCCTTAACAAAGTGGACGCCATTTTGCTCGGTATAGTTGGAATTGTATATATGTGTGTGTAAATTATTTTATGTGAGTATTGTATTGTTTGTGTGAAGTATGTAATTCATGTTATGTATGTAATGTATGCGTGTATGTTTGTACATAACGCATTTATCATTTTGTACTAGTCCCGTTCTGTACTTAATTGTTTGTGATGTCCCTGTAAATATAGGATGTATGCCATGACAAGCCAATAATATTGCAGCCGATTGAGATGTAGCGACCTGCTGATGCATTAGACAAACATCGAGATTCAGAAGATAGTGGAGCATCGTAGGAAAGCTGTTTAAATTACCTGAACGTTTATTGAGTATTGCGCATCAGTAGAAAGGAATTAGGATAGTCTTCGCATAATTTATGATTGCTCGGAAAGGTCGCAAATTTATACCACAGCATACAAAAAATACATCATTATAAGTGTACTGTATGCTTGCAGGAAAGTCTAAAAAATTCAAGGTTCCGCCTGCTTACAGTTGTGTGCAATCGAGGCTTCGAAACGCGTAAGCTCACCGACTCTTGGTCACTCACGGAGGCCGCGGTGGTTTAGTGGTCAGACTACTCACCTTCCAACTAAGCGAACCGGGCTCTATTCCTGGTGGAGTCGCTCTCGGATTTTTGCATTAGGGAATTTTTCCCAGACCATGCCCCGCTGGTCGGCGGGTTTAGTTAGGTATCTCACGTTTCCCCCGTCGTGGCATTCCGGCTCTGCTCCATCCTCACCTCGCTTCACCCACATCGGCTCTCAAGACCAAGAGCTGCCCAAATCTCTCTTGTTGCTCACTCGCCGACAACCTCGTCGCCTGTACGCGCATGGCGCTCAACTGGCGTTCAGTGTATCCGTGGGCGACTCGTCTGAACGTGACTTTGAGCGGTGACGCTGTATGTTTATGTCGAGATAACAAAGACAAAGGTATGATGCGTGTCGAAAGAAAACTTCGAAGTTTGTGTAGAGAAAGTTTGGCAGCTAAAACTGATTCTGAAAACACCCGTTTTAACCATTTTCACGCCCATAAAATAATCCTTTGACTTGAAATAAGAACTTGAAACTTGTGTTTGGACACGAAACGTTTCTTAAATGCTTTTCGTTTTCAGACACCACTACAGAATATCCAACGGTTTTTCAATCACGTGTTTTCTACAGACCTCTGTAGCGCACTTCATGCGCCGGCCAGGCGGAGCCATTAAAATTAAACACGTTCGTTTTTAAACACTTCAAAACACTTTTTGTGTACTTGCTTCAATGTTGTAACTTAATTCGTATGTCTGAATTTACGGCATATTACCTGCAATTGCTTAACTTGTCAGGCATCATGCAAAAGGTTATATTATTTTTTGTGGCTACATATATTTTTTAAATAGAAATTCGTCCATTCGCTTATGCCTACCTGTTTACTATCATCGTTCAGTACACACTTCTTCAAGTACTGAGCAGAGGTTTTTCTATTAGTTAGTGCTTTTACATATTGTGATTCTTTTGTTTCATTTATCTTTTTTTTCTTTAGTCTGTGATTTTGATCGGGTTTGTTGCTAGTTCTGCCATCGTTATTTAGGGTTATTCGTCGTTTGACTGGATGTATAATTCTTCTAGTTTTTTCATTATATTTCTGTACAGGTTTTCCCCCCATTAATTTCGGCGCTTGGATATTCCTTTTTCGAAACTCTGCAAGCAGTGTGTGGAGTCCAGGCAGGTGACGCCCGAACTAAGACCTTGCTAACCAGATGTAGCCATCCAATCACAATCCATCCTGCTTGCGGGTCATCAGTGCACGTCCAAATTGGGAGTCCCATCCGTTTGTGTTCAACGAAGTGTACAGTTTTTTAGCATACTTTCCGAAGGAATAAAGGCTTATGAACACACTTTCCTGTCTGTGCCTGTGTGCGTGCGTCTGCGTGTGGCTGTGCCTCCCCCCTTTCAATTTTGGAACGCTTCTACCGAATTTCACGAAACGTTGTACACACATAATAATTAGTAAGGACACCTGACTTTTATGGTTTACGATTACTCTGGGCATTTTCAAAATGGCGGCCATTAAAAAATTTATTTATTTTTGTCATATCTTGGGAAATATTCAACCTATTTAAATCAAATTTTGTACGGTGTCTGAGCATTGTGTAAGCATTANATTTATTTATTTTTGTCATATCTTGGGAAATATTCAACCTATTTAAATCAAATTTTGTACGGTGTCTGAGCATTGTGTAAGCATTAAATTTTTTAATGGATGTTGTTGTTGGTCCGCCATTTTTTAATAGCACAAATTGAAATAATACAGATTTTACATTATATCTCGAAAACTATTTAACAAATTCTCACCCAATTTGGCATGTAAGTAATAATATGGTAGGGTATGAAAACCTAAGTGATTGAACTTGATTAGTAACTTATTTTAAAAATGGCGGCCATACAAAGTTTTAAGTTTATTTGGTATATCTGCCATACTGTTTAACCAATTTTGACGAAATTTTGGATACTAAAAGTATGTATTACAAGCATGTACAAAGAACCTTTTTGGTCGGCCATTTTGGAAGATAGTGCCATACGAATAAATAAAGTTACTATGCCATAACTTGGCAAATAATAATTCGATTCCCACCAAATTTGGCAAACAAGTAGTACTGATGGAGATGATGTTACTGGTATGTTTTAATCATGTTAGACACTTATTTTCAAAATAGCGGCATATAGCTATTTTAGTTGTATTGATTTATCGTCGAAACTATGTATTCAATTCTAATATAACTGCGTATTCTTGCAGCAGACATTACATTCATCAACTATCCACATGGAGCATCTTTTGTCCGTTATTTTGTAAGATAGCGCCATGCGAGNTAATCGATTCCCACCAAATTTGGCAAACAAGTAGTACTGATGGAGATGATGTTACTGGTATGTTTTAATCATGTTAGACACTTATTTTCAAAATAGCGGCATATAGCTATTTTAGTTGTATTGATTTATCGTCGAAACTATGTATTCAATTCTAATATAACTGCGTATTCTGGCAGCAGACATTACATTCATCAACTATCCACATGGAGCATCTTTTGTCCGTTATTTTGTAAGATAGCGCCATGCGANGCAGCAGACATTACATTCATCAACTATCCACATGGAGCATCTTTTGTCCGTTATTTTGTAAGATAGCGCCATGCGAGTAAAGAAAGTTATTTTATATCTCGGGAAACAATTGACAGATTCCTTCCAAATTTGGCAAACAAATAGTACTGCAGCAGGTGGTGTAAACTGTTATGTTTTATGTAGGTCAGGCTCTTATCAAGATGGTAGCTATATAAATATTTTAGCTCAGTATATTCTGTTAACGAAACATTTCCAAATTAATTTGGTTTGTTGGCAGTACCTATTACAATCATCAAATTTGTCTATGCAGAGTCTCGTGTCTCCGCTATTTTGTCAGATAGCCCTACCAATAAACAAAAATGATTTTATCTCGTATCTCGTAAAACAATCAACCCATTCTTACAAAATTTGGCGCAGATGTTGTACTGTTGTAGGCCATAACGATAAATGTATTTTTGAATTAGGACACACTTATTTTCAGAATGGCGGCTATAAAATTATTCTAGTTTTGTTTTATATATCTACAAAATTATGCAATCTATTTTACTTTAATTTTGTATATTGTCAGTATACAATCATCGAAATTGTTACTGCATTACTTTTTTGTCCTTTCTTTATGAAGATCGCCACATGAAAATTATTGAGGTTCTATGCCAGGTCTCGAGGAGCAATCAACCGATTCCCACCAAACGTTACACTGGAACGTTTCAAATAAATTCGTACCAATGAATGCACACCATAAATTCTACAGAAGGCCATGTAGACTTTGAGACACCTGGGCGTCTACCTTAAGCACCTTACGAGCCACGACAGAAAAATTTCTGCATCCCGGTGGAAATAATTACGGGCAGCCTGAAAAGGGGACGTTATGGTATTCCTTTACCTTTAAATGAAGTTTGAGATTTAGTCTGCCGGCTTGTGAACCTCGCCATCCTTGCCGAAAAATCGACCGCCAAACGCCTACAAATGGACCTGCCGTCCAGCAGTGACCGCAGCCCGGCAGCCGGCTGTCTTCGTGCACATCAACATTCATACTGTCGGGCGCAAAGAGTGTTACTCTTAACGCTGCCGGCAGGGTGATCACGTGATTCATGACGTCGCTGCTCAAGCTTCGGTGGAGTTGCATGACGCACAATAACGAAGACCAGAAAAATGTAAANCTAGATTCGTCCCCCTCCTCAAGCTTCGGTGGAGTTGCATGACGCACAATAACGAAGACCAGAAAAATGTAAAAGACTGTTTTTGGTTCTATGCGCATGCGTCAATTTAGATTGGCTATTATGCCATAAGCCAACTGATTATGAAAATCGCATTGTTACGATATTTCTTCCCCGGTAAGGAGGAGGTGAAAAATTCTGATGTATAAAATGGCCAGGCTGGGGCCGTCTCGAGGAATTCGGCTCCCGTCGGCTTCATCATGTATTTGAGATAAGTATTGTATTGAGGGAGCCTTTTGGTCAAAGCTAAAATGGGAATTTGGCGCTCCAGATGTTGTGTTAGGTTTTCACTATGAAAAATGTTTGTAAATAATGTAACTATCCTAAGGTTTGATTATGCTCGTGTGAGCAACTTTTCTTAATACTTTTGTAATATCACTTTGGGGCACAATTTTTATTTAACTATTTATACAGCAATTTGTAGTATAAATTAAGGCCCTAAATTGTATTAAGGAAAAAAAGGGTTTTTAAAATGAAATTGTACCTGCAATATATCTGGTAGTTGTATGTAAAAAAATTTGTGCTATATAAAATTAAATTTAGACACTTTTATTTTTTCACTGCGTGTGTAAAAGGGTTCCTGTGGCAAAGTATCCCAGATTTTCCCCTATGCCTGTAACTTATTCTGGTTTTGGATGGATGAGGAGTTTTGACCTGTTTAAGAGAAAGTATTTGAATTAATACTTTTCTTACTTTTGCCAACTGCTGAGTTGTTGGTGGTTATTGGACTTGGGGCGGTCAGGGTGTTGGCACTTTCACACATGGCGTGCTGGTGACGGTACTTTGGGTTCAAAACTTATAGTTTAAATGGGTCACACAACGATGTTCAAAATGGCAGCTTCATAAATCATTTAGGTAAGTTTGATATATATTTATATATATAACTATTTAACAAAATACAACCAACATTTGTATGTAGACAGTAAACATTAAAATAATCGTGTATAGATCCTCTTTTTCTGGCATTTTTACAATAGTATCAAATCAGAAATTAGAGATTTTTAGGTCATATCTCGGGGATCAAACAGCCGATTTTCATCAAATTCGCCACACAAGTAGCCCACTTGTGTGGCGAATTTGATGGAAATCGGCTGTTTGATCCCCGAGATATGACCTAAAAATCTTTAATTTCTGATTTGATGCTATTGTAACAGTAGGCCATGTAAACTTACATGTTTTATATGGCTTAGTCACCTATTTTCAAAATAAAGGCCCTGTAAATATTTTAGGCTAGTAAACCCTATCATGTGAAATATTAGACTGATTAAATCCGAAGTTGATGCTCCAAATCCAACCTCCGTAATGCTGTGGATTGCACGCTAGCTTATAGTACGAGGTTTTCTGGGTTCAAGTCCTGGGTAAGGCATGTGTGTATTTGTAATCGTCTCACTACTGTTGCATACGTTTCTGGTTTCATTTCTAAAGTTACTGCTTTCAAAGAGAAGTCAAGTCCTTTCTACCAACTTAGTTTTAAGAAAATATTTAAAAATTAATTGCGCCCATTTTGAGGAAAGTAGGCCCATTAGTTACATCAGTAACTTCTTGTTTTGGTGAGGGCATCACATAAATTCTGGAGGGTTTGTTATCATGAGAAATCAACACACGCATGTAATATTAAGGTGTCGCTCTAGTCTCGTACCAAGCGCATCGGCCTCCCATCAAGGTGATCCGGGTTCAATTCCAGGGGCATGTGGGAAACGTAGTGAAGGTTGCCGTTGGCTGGTGAGTTTTCTAGTGGTCAGCCCGTTTATCCTGTCCTTAACATTACATCACTGTTTCATCTCCATCTCCAGTGACTCTTGTGGGCGCTAAACACTTAGTAAACACCAAATATTTCAACTCCCTTCAACTTTATTTTTGTTATTACTGCAGCAAATAAAAAATTGTGACTGATTACATACTTAAACTTTCCGGCTACAAAATATAACCTAACGCTTATTTATATTATATCTTAATTATATCTTAATTAGATGCGAGTGTGCATTGAGGGTCCCGCCTACCTGGTGCTGTTTTCCGCTTTTGAGGCCGAAAGCGCGCGAGCAATAAGGATGAAACTGCCACGCGCATCAACTGTGCCGTCGCCGCTACGCGCAGGGCTTTGAACTGGCGTGCAGTGTTGTCATCCTGCTGCGTGTACCTGTGAAATTTTAATGTGTGTGCGTGTAGTTTAGGAAGGTTCAGTACTTTAGTGTACGTATCTGACCCGAATATTTTCTAATACAGCGCTTTTAGTTAGGAGTGCTCCAAATATAATGTGAATGTCGTCTTGAAAGTAATCGACAGGCATAGTCCGCAAGTGTTTTCTTTTCGTAGATCAGCACATTGAGCGCACGTTTAATAGTTTCGTTATAAAAAACTGTATTTCATACACTCTGCAACGCAGTTCAAGCTCCTATGCCTTAAACCACACACACATACTATTTCCATAACTCTCTACTAACTCCAAACCTAATTATTTCAGCCAAAACTATTGCGCTGGTTTGCCGGTACGCAGTCTTCAATACTGGCTTCCAGCGATGTACACTCAGTTAACGAGTTTATCATTAATTAATGTTGCACTTACTCGAAAGTACGGAACTGAGTAGGGAGTTATGTGTGGCTTGTAGCAGGACACGTAAGATATGTGCGGAGAATGGTGGAGTCTAACGCAATGTTGCAACGAGTCTGCAGGTGCAATACCACAGACCTCCCAAACTTGCATTACTTTTAATGGTATTTGTAAAAAAAAAAAAAATGATATGTTGGCCGAAACATTTTACATGAAACACTTTAGTTACAATAGTCTGGCAATAATATCTGCCAATGAAGACAATCCTCTTCAAAATTTAAAGTTTGAAAAATCATGACTTATGTATGACAATGACACTAATTTGCTACAGCCGGCGTGAATATTAATTTTATAGCTCTTTCCTTGTCGATTATAAATCCGATTTCGGCACATATATGAACTGTAAGGGTGTTTATTTGTCATTTATGCCAAGTTTGAGGATTATTTGGCAACTCTAACCACGAAACAACAAAGTTATTCCATTCCGTTTTGCATTCAATTTTTAATGCTAAGTCGGCAAGTTTTCAGTGTCAGTCTGTTGGTTATATTGACCACAACATTTATCTTCTGTTGGATTATTTTTAATGTTGTAACGATGCACTGCATCTTGAAAAATTAACTTAAGCTTAATTATACTACTTTTCCTTATTGTAATAAATTGTACTAAACTAAGTGCTATAATAACTGCAGTTATACAACAAATAATATCATTGAGGTGTTAGCTAGACCAAGGGCACATAACCAAAAATATTTTTCGGAGAATGACATCTTTGATAACAATGTTATTTGGAGAAGTCCAGATCGGTCGCATGTCACTAATAAAAATGAGCGAAAAATAGTTTATTATTTATTTTGAACATGAAATGACACTGCAACCGAACAGTGAACATTAACATAAATCCTTGTAAACATTCAAACAGAGACTAGCACGAATTTAGGACAGGTCTCGACTCTGACGTGGAAAGCTTTCGCCCTTATTGACTGATTTAGTTAATGAAATAGCCGATGTGCGCTGTAATCAAAGTAGTGTTAGTTTCTCCTGCAAAGTATAGAGGTGCTGTAATTCTAGTTTTTATCCTGAAATTGTCGGTGTAAATTATTTTAGAGTATCTTCAAACTGTTTGTGCTTTATACGTTATAGTAATACAGCTTTGTAAACTTAAGAAAAGCAGTAGGAGTATATGTTTGACAAGAAATAAATGTAAATGTTATAAAGTATGCCAAGGTTAGCAGATGCAAGGATGTAATAATTTGACCATATAGATAAAAAGAAGTTCTTACTTTTTACGTCCATCACTGTACAAATAACACTAAACCACGCTATTTTGGTACTGGCTACTTCATGAACTAAATCGGCCAAGTGAGTGACAATTCGCGAACGTTATTCGATAGGCAAGTGTCAAGACCTGCTCTTCTATGACTGTCGAGATTAAGCACGGCCTTAAAAAGTGCTCACTTTACCGTAAACAGACTTTACCTGAGGGTTAAAATATTTGCTTCAAATGTCGAGGGCATGTTCAGAAAATCGCAGTGGACCATTCAAAGCATTGCCCGCAATAAGGACTCCTTGCGCTCTTATTATAGCTAACGCCTCAGTTGCAGACAGCATGGTTGACGGCAGTGGTGTGACGGGGAGCGGTGCGGCCTTGTGTTCCAGCAGGAGCGGGCGTTGGGTGGAGCGAATGGCACCAGCCCGCTGGACAACATGCGCACCCTCGAGCACTACCTGACCGACCTGATGCGCGCGGGCGGCGCTCCGGACACGCCTGACCAGCTCAAGGGTGAGTCACAATGCCTTCTGGCTACACTGCACTTCAAATACGCTGCCGATCCTGCCCGCAGCTGCAACTTGTTCGTAGCTGTGAGCACAGTTTCTTCATGTCGTATTTAAAGTGGAATTTTCATATCAGTGGACGCTGAAATTTACTTCCTTTTCTTGTATACGTATTTTGCTGGAATAACAGAGCCCCGGCAAGCACGACATGACAGCCAATAAAACACGAGATGTATATGACGTAAGTCTGGCAAATTATGTCGGACGAACAATATTTGGGTTAGAAGTAATTTATATTTTCGTCGTGTCGTGCAACACAACAGAGCCTAGGGCAAGGCCGACCAAGAGTGACATCTGAAATATAGGACCATTATTAGCCATAACAGACCTCCCATGGCGCAGTCGGTTGGTGCGCCGCCGGTTTGGTGTGCGGTAGGTTCTGGGTTCGAGTCCTTGGTAAGACATGGTTGTTACTTTAAGTTAGTCTATAAGCTGTCTACTGATAGGCATTCAGGCATAACTCTGGGGACGTTAATGAGCTCTTTCCAATCCAATCGAAATTGGCCATAAACGCAAGACGGTGCTGCCATAGTACTGCACAGCAGCTGGCATCTGACCTCAGCATCCACTAGAACAGTAGTAGAGGGATTATGGGGACTTTGGCACATCGGGACCTGGGACCGGACCGTCGGAGCTGTTCGCGCTCTGTCATTCCGGTCGGCCGGTGGCCATCTTGGATCCAGGTGACATTAACCATAGCGTTGACTCCAAAAATTCCAAAGAATTTATAAAAAATATATATATTTAAAAATGTTAAAAATTATAAAAAAAATTATTTAAAATAAACTTAAATTTCTGGAGGTTTTACACACTCCCCTCCACCCATACTCATTCCACCATATTGGTAGGCATCACAGCCACTGCCCATCATTTTGGTCGGTGCAGTCCGCAATCTTGGCAAGTTCAGTTCCCCATCTTGGTTGGCGTCACAGCCACAAACCGCCATCATGGTAGGTGCTGACGTCCGCCACTTTGGTTGGTGCAGTCCGCCATACTCGTAGATGCAGCCGTCCGCCATCTTTATCGGTGCATTCCGCCATCTTCGAAGGCGTCACAGCCACCGTCCGCCATCTTGGTTTTTGCTTGTCATTTGTTTATACATTACTGGAGTTTGCTTCCACTGCCCCCTTCCAATAAATTTAATTGACCAATTGCCTCACCTCTGATTCTCATTGGCTAATAGCCCACCCCCTTCCAATATATTTGATTGCTTCACCGATGTTTTTAATTGGCTTATTACTCGGGGGTTTCCGGAAACCTTCGTTCGACCAATTGGTTGTTCCTCCTCCACCCCCTTCCAATATATTTAATTGCTCCGCCAATGTTTGTCATAGGCTAATTATTCGGATGTTTTCGGAAACCTTCGTTCCGACCAGTCGGCAGTCTACTTAAATCGCGCGGGCGGACTATTTTTCCCCCTTAAAAACTCTTTATAAGATGCACCCCAAGCCCCCTCGGGAAATCAGTCATTTTTCTAGCTCTTAGGAATGTACGCCTGTTGTCCGAGCGGCCATAAAATCCTTTCGGCCATTTTGGTATTTGGATGGGTGCGCTCGCTTAGTGCCTTGGACAAGTGGGACGAGTTACTGTACCTGCCGAAATAATTTCTCCAGGTCTACGCACGTAACGAAATTTCGACCGTATTCAAATACTTTCCAGCCTACCTGCAGCAGGACGAATACATACGGATCTGCCTCCCATGCAAGGAGTTTTCGAGGGCTGCACCACACGCCGCATCGCAGGGTTTGATGCAAGGCCCGCCGAGCAGCCCTCGCGATATCTGCGTCTGGAAGACGACGTCCTCGTTGAAGATGCCTTCCCCAAAGAAGATGTCCTCCCTGCAGAAGACGATGTCCACGTGCAAGCTACATACTCGCAAGCTGTATCCTGGAAGATGCTCCCCTTCAAGAAATTTACTGGCAAGCAATATCCGGCGAGGAAACCAACCCAGATCACAGGTGCCCGATGTGTATGGACCTCCATGAAGTTTTAAATGACTTTGTAAAAAATTTGTGAAACTCTGTGTGTGCATGGGAACTTAAAACTTGTTTATATAACAAAAATAGTATGAAATTATTTGCAATATCCAAGGTTTTCGCTCGTTGGACTCGTACATCAATAAGCAGATTGCCATCTCGTACAGTGACGAAGAAGAGAAAACCAAAGTTTTCACTATTTTACCCCGTGTCCATGGAAGCACCTCGACCGCACCACGCAACAGATGTATCGCCTACAGATGTACGAAACGCACTGACTAAAGTGGGACGAGGCAAATATTCCGTACAAGGAAATTCCGACAATGCTGGAGTCTGCCATAATTCCCTATTACCCTGTGTATGTGTTTCGAAGACGCCAAGAGTCAGCGATTCGCAATGCGTGCCCTATTGGAACGAACGTTGTAGACCTTCACAAGCATTGCCGCTGCCCGCCATTTCAACTGTTCATCGAGATGTACGCCACAAGACTTCACAAGTACCAAAATCAAAGATATTTCTGCGCTCCGTGCAACTTTGAAACCCTAAGACTGTGGAGTTATGATAACCCATGGTACATTAAATAAAAGTACTAGAATCCCATGGTAAAAATAAAAATAATATATAATGTGTGTAATACCCTCCAAGACTCGGAGAAGAAACATGTGTAAAAAAAGCATTTCTGGTATTATACAGAAGAAGAAGAACATTGTGATGTGTGCGCGTAAATAAATGTGTTTAAAATTTTAATTTTTATTTCGAGTTATGTCCTGCTTACGTAAATTTAAAAAAAAACTTTTGGTTAAGAAAAAAAATATTTAGTATATATTATTATTGTTATAATTTAAATAAAAAAAAAATTAAAATNTTAAAATCTTTAGTGAGACTCTAGCCATCACTAAAATAACATATGATATATATTTTACATGTATGAACAGAATTATTTATTTAAATAAATTAATCATTAGAGGTAAAAAACTATGCAAATATAGGCGACCTTGAAAATTAGCTTTAGACGGCCGGAATTTAGGTTGGCACTGCGTGCAGTATTCAACACTTGGCAGCTGTACATAATATGTACTTTGCTCTTCCTGNATTAAAATCTTCAGTGAGACTCTAGCCATCACTAAAATAACATATGATATATATTTTACATGTATGAACAGAATTATTTATTTAAATAAATTAATCATTAGAGGTAAAAAACTATGCAAATATAGGCGACCTTGAAAATTAGCTTTAGATGGCCGGAATTTAGGTTGGCACTGCGTGCAGTATTCAACACTTGGCAGCTGTACATAATATGTACTTTGCTCTTCCTGCTGAACACACAGCGGGCGGGTGCGTGGGTCGCCTGAAGCATTGGAAAGGAGGCGAGCAGCTTGCTCGCCTACAGTCGTGGTTTCATGCTAGCTACATTAAATGTATTACTCCAACAGATATCGATTGCTTATTCATTTATCATGTAAATCTTTAATATGTTGCAAAACGAATTCATGAATGCATATATTTTTTTATCATACGAACTTTAATACGCAGGATAAAAGAAACACACTTTTGTCTTTAGCCCATTCGAGAATACACACAAGGACACGCTGACAGGAGGGTCCAGATTCAATACTCAAGAAAAATATTCACATTACCCTACTGATGATAAAAATATAGACATTACCATACTTATTTATGGAAAACAGACATAACATACTGATTTATGGAAAGCAGATATAACATACTGATGGGGACAAACAGAACATACTGATAAAAATAATTATACCTGTTACCATACTGATTTGTGAAAGATAGACAAAATATTCCTTAATAAAATAATATTCCTGTCACATACATTCCAAACACCTTTAAAACAAAATTAAAGCCATCGCACAGGGAAAATATGATGTATAGAAGTCTCTGCACCATCCATTCATAATCAGTTTCATGATAGTTAACAAGGCTTGGAATATTTCGCACGCGAAACATAAATTATAGAATAAATATATATTATGTCGATCACATCAAATGTGAAACAACGAACAGTAAACAAAATTATATGTTCTCGTTATTACACCCAAAAATACATGCATACACCAAGTTCAGAATATACTATATGTGTATGAAATGCTTCATAGTTTTACTCCAACTTTAAACATTTAGAGAATTAATCTCGCACCCATGCGTTCATACATAACAGTCTGCGTGCGTTGGGGGGACAACAGGAATAGGAATGAAAGAACGAGCTTCTCAACTTATGTTACCATTTATTATATCAAAAATTTTACGTTAACATTAAATAAAACTTTTAGCATTGATTTTACGCCAAAATGACTTTATTGACGATCCAGGAGTAATCAAATTTAATGTGTCCCAGCCTCCGCACATACACGCGACCATTACGTCGTTTCAGCACCTTCTCCACCAAATACACGTCTGGAAACTGCATAGGTTAGATATCTTCGGTGTAAAATCCGCCAATGATGGGTTCGCCGCATAGGTTCTCGAGGTAACACATGCGTGGGTATGAGTGTCGTATACGCACCACCTTGTACAACTCTGCTGACCAGCTCTTACGGAAGGAAGCCTTTGTGGAAAACTCCCTGTTTTTTTTTTCTAATCCGCACCATGCCACCGATCTTGGCTTTAAGCTTGCGTGGGCCCATTCTCCGGAATAGCATACATGGTCCGAACCAGGGAGTCGTTTTTCATGTCTTCGGGCATCATGCGATTGGTAGAATGAATGGTAGAATTGTACTCGCGATCGAGTTTTAGGAGTATATCCAACCACTTGTAGTTTCTGATCGCCGTGTAATGTCTCCACAGTTTAGCTTTTAGCTTCCTGTGAAAACGCTCGACGATGCTGGCCTTGAGCTCAGAGTATGTAAAATGATTTATGCCATAATTTTTCACCATTGCACGAAAAGTTGCATTAAAATGCTCTTTACCATCATCGGTGTGGAGATTTTTCTGTATGCGTCCTTGGCGCAACACATCCTCCATAGCTTTCATGACGTCGTGCACATTATTCGACTTGAGCGGCCTGGCCCAGGCATACTTGGAAAATTATCGATTATGGTCCAAATGTAGCGGTGGCCTTTATTCGCACGAGCTAAGTCTTGCATTTTGATGAGGTCAGATTGGAAAGTATCGTCCAGCCCTTTCATGGCGTATTTTCTGTAGGTATTTTATCGTAGTGTATTTGTGCAGCTCGTTAGAAACTGCATACTTGATCATTTCGATATGTAGCCCGCCTCCGCGAGTTCTTCGATGATGGAAATTATTTCGTTCGTGTCCGAGCAGTTTCCTACTGCCTGCGAAGCAATCGGAAGTGTCAGCCTATCTACTAACTCATTCGCATCATCCCAATACTGATAGTAGATTTTTCTCTGCTCCAATTTCTGAGTCAAACTCGAACCACCAAATGCATGTACCCTAGGAACCAGTCCGGCTATAATGGGGTATTTTCCTTGCACTACATCTTTAAATCGATGTGATGAAGGGTTATTCTCGGTATAATGTGCGCGACTTGGCTTTGACAAAATGCGGTACTTGAGCAAATCCGATTCTGTGTCGTGTCCAGGACACCTACGAAACAAAAATTCGCTCAATCGCTACATGATTTTCACCTTGTGCTTGCAGATCTGCGATACATCCCTGGGGGGAAAAAAACTTCCTTATTTCCAAGGTGCCATTTTCCACCTTTTTTGTGCAAACCATAAGTCTTTTAGGCAGTAAGGTCAGAGAAGGAAGCGATGTAATGAAATAGAAGAGTGCCCACATCGGGCCCGTGCTCTCGTATTCGTTTCCGTTCTCGCGCAAGCAGCAAATCGATTAGGGGTAAATCGTCTTCGTCGCTAGTGATGCCACTTTCCGATTCGGACATTTCCGGGCTTCTCTTCCGTTTACGCGTCGAGGTCGGTTCTTCCGCCTTGATTTCACGTTTGATTTCATGTGGGCATCGTCCCCGTGACTAGTTTTTTTTTTTTAATTTCGTTCTGCTCCCTCCGATTCTCGACGGCCATTCTGGTATTTTTCGCAAGTAAAATACCATGCCATACATTGGTCCATACAGCCTCGATCGCTCGCTGAAGCTCGCTCACCAATTTGGTTCGGTTATACATCGTTCACTGTGTGGAAAAGGCGTTTCGACCTCGCCTTTTTGCCTTTTCGCGATTTTCTGAAATTGCTTGTTTGATAGTTTCGAGTTGTCCGACACACGTGACCAATATATTGTTGCTATGACTCGCAACATCAGTTTTTGCAGCCAGTTTGACCATTAATACATTTTGTAGGGCCTTCAATTCTTCTCGTCTCTGCGTGTTCGATACACATTGATGAGGTCGATTATCCGCACCTCCATGGTCTCTATGCATTTTTTGACCGACACCAAATCTTCAACCACTTAATTTTTTACACTTACCATTTTTCGACTCATAAGGAAAATGATTCTCTTCGTGCAGTGGTGAAGCGATTTTCCCACGTTCAAGATCATCGTGACAATCGATGCTGCCAAATTTGGAACTGCTTCCTTGACTCATTGTTGCGTTCATAGGATAAACTGATCGAACCCACGCCTGTGCCTGACTCTATGTAGTGAGCAGTCCTTTACGATTACCAATTTACCGAACTTATCTTTCCAGCACAGAACACGCATCTTTAAATTTTGCAAATGCCCTGTCTGTATTTACATGATCGTAGTAAACGTGGCATACGTAAGTGTCGTCCATGCAGAACAAAACGAGGAAATTCACATTGTCGCGAAGCAGTTGTTTGGGTACACACAGCTCTCGTTCGCGTGCTGTCCCATGCTAAAGTATTATTTAATACAAGTTTGTTTTACGCGGGCAATGTCATCGAAGACAACCTTCTCGTTTTCGCTGCAGTGATAGTTACTTACACCATCTATGGTCAGCAGTACTCGTGCCAATCACCGGTATTTTGGTTGCTGGAGCGATTTTGAATAAATATACGCACTCTTGAACCGAAGGTTTTTAGGTTCTTCCAGCAGGCTCAGTAGGATGCATGTTGTCCCACACCCAGAAGGCCCACAAATCAGGCCTTGCACGCTATTAGGCAACAGGGCACCATGGCGTGATTCGAGCTCGGTTTCAGCATCTTCCCCAGTGTTATGCACGGGGAGTTTAATGTCCTGCTCGATTACCTCGATTATACTGAAACAAAACTGCATAAAAGAATAATATATATAGTTTGCTCGCTCAGTTTAATTCAATACTCTGGAAGGTAAAGATAGTGAAATCCGGCTGTGGGATCGTCGATTCACTTATCAATAATCTCACGTTCGATCTTCCCATTCCAAGATACAGGTTCTGTGGGCCGGGAACAAGGCTAGCTGAAAGGCTGTCACATAATGAAACGGGGGAAAATGCCCAGCACGAAGCGTGCAAGCAGCACGACATCGCCAATACCCAGTACAAGGATCTACAAGTTAGGCACCAGGCAGCCAATATATTTTCACAGAAGGCCGACGAAATAAGAAGATCGGCATTCGCTGGGCTCGGAGAAAAAGTAGCCGCCTGGGGCATATTCAACTTCCATGAAAGCCAATTTTGAGCATGCATGGGTCTACATGCAAGCAAAAGGCAATTGCAACGCCCTCCAAGGACCAAGAGGAAAGGGGAGGGAAAGGTAGGAGGGTTCCTGCCCGGTATCGCCGTGGCAGTCACGAATATATTTTGAGTGCTGTGAAGTGAGCTTCGAACGATTGAAAACGGGTAGAGGAAACCCACCGACAGATAATTGGCAGCTATCGCCATGGTAGAAAAAAACTGCCAGGGGCTCTACATTCATCACCCGTATCGGAAAAGAGGAGGATCAATTGCTGGGGTGAAAAAAAATGGGAAAAAATGGAAGAAGGAAATTAAAGTGAATCTGCCTAGATGCCCACTGACGATCGTAGACTTGGAACTGTTTGTGCGCAAAATGAAAATACCTCATTTTCGCTGAGTGTTTATGAGAGATGCTTTGCCCCCTAACCTAAGAGACACGAATGTGCCATAATTAATCTGGACACGACAGCCGGGCCTGGTACGCACTGGGTGGCCTATGTAAACAAGGGTAAACACGCCGACGATTATCATAGTTTTGGAAATTTGCGTCCTCTGCCCGAATTGAGCGAGTATTTGAAATATACCAAACTAACATACCATTACAAAATGGAACATAATACCGAACACATGGAACTGAGGACGCTTGTGTCTGCGATTTTTAAGTAATCGAGATTTCCAATGTGGGCCACCTTTTATCCTCCCTTTGAAGTGGCGGGGAAATATTGTGTGGGGCTAGTGGATTTTCAAACTTACAACTCTATATCCAAAATCGAGGAAAATAAAAATTCCAGTTTTTTGCAGCGAAGGAAATCGTTATTCCCACTGGGGCGTACGAGCTGAATGATATGGAAAACTTCATAAGAAACCACTGTCGCATGACATTGCATTCTAACTGCATGGAAATCCGAATACCCTGAAGGCCGAAAGGTTTTGCACCACAGATGTAGATTTCACGTAACCGGACATGATCTGGCCCATGCTGCAGTTCGAAGCCACCTTGTACGAAGAAGGAAAAAACATGTATTGTCGAGTACGGTCAACATCTTTCCGGTGAACATCATACGAATGAAATACAATTTGGCAAATTGCAGTTACTTGAATAGGAAACCGAGCAGCACTATTTACGAGTTCGCCCCCACCGTAGGTTCTGGATATAAAATCGTAGACTGTCCAAAAATGCTCATTTACGTTACGATCGTCTCAAAGAGCACCCACGAAGTAGCCATTTCTATCGTGGACCAAAACGACGAACTGATAAATTTCCGAAACGAAGAAATCACTTTGCGCCTGCAGCTGAAAAGATGGGACTAAATTAAGCTGGGAAAACAAAAATTAATAAATGTGTGTGGTACATCGAACTGTAAACCAGGAGGACTCATTGTATTAACACCTGAAAACGAAGAGTTTCTCCACATCCTCTGTTAATAAGTAAATCGCCATGGTGCACGAAATTATCGATGTGTATCAACGCCTAAAATTCGACGATAAATTTGATAAAACCGAAATGCGCTGTTATGAGCCTTATCTTGTCGGGCGTTTCGCTCTAGGGAGGGAGGTCAGAATACTTATAGAGCACCAAAGTAGTGTGAAAAGGGGCATTCGAACACAGGTTCGTGACAGGGACACAGGGACACACAAGATGGCCGCTGCTGGAGGGAATGCAGGAGCTGGAGGAATGCATTTGCAGGAGGTCGGCCATGTTGGTGGCCATGTTTGCAGTCAGTACATTCTAGAACATACCATTCAGTGGCGGCCATTTTGCCAGCCAGTTAATAAAAAAGTTATGTAAAAAGTTTAAAAAAATATTTTTAAACAATTTCAATTATCGGCGGCCATATTGGATGGTGTCTAGAACATGCAATGACATTCCATGGTGGCCATTTTACCAGCCATTAAATAAAATATTTTTTATCAAAAAAAGTATAATTTTTTTAAATTATTGGCAGCCATATTGGATGGTGCCACCCCTGTATCTTCGTCGTGACCCCCCTCCATAGAGTTGGGCGGCAGCCATGTTGGCACCACCTCCACCTCAGCAGCAGCGGCCATGTTGAAAGCCATGTTTTCAGTCAGTACAGAAACTGTGGTTACTGGCAGTTATGTTTGCAGTCAGTACATAAACCACAGTTCGTTTTCAATGGTAACCATTTTGCCAGCCAGTAAATTAAAAAAGTATTTAAAGATTTTTTTAAATTATCGGATGCCGTATTGGATGGTGTCACCCCTGTCTCTTCGTCGTGACCTCCCTCCATAGCGGCAGCCATGTTGGCACCACCACAACCATCACCCTCTAGCCATTAAATCGTGCGAGGCTGCGCACATTGAAGTGTATTTAAAAAGTACTTGATTAGCAGCATAATTATCGATATGTAAAATGAATTGAAAGTATCAATACCACCAAAATAATATGTGTATAGCATGCATATATATAACTTACTTGCAATTATCTCAGGCCAGGTATTCAATTGAACTACACACACACACACACACACACACAGAAATAAGTATTTAAGAAAAAAAAGGATTCTTTTAATAAAAAGAAATAAAAAGCATGACACAGGCTTATTTACGCCTTTCATTAAACACAATACTTGCACACATTTTATTTCGCAGTAAGCAAACTTAATTTAATGCAGGTTTTTTTTAGAACACATGGTCATTTGACTTGAAAGTAAATGACAACTTAACCGTTTTTATGCCATACATATGTAAGTGAATATTTAAAAAAAATTGAAGATTAATAAACATGGCATATAAAAAAATACGCGAAACGAACTTACAATGTAAGGTGCAACCCCGTCCTCCCATTTACCATCTGCATGACATAACCATGCAGACGGACCCCGTCCTCGCATTTACCATCTGCATGACATAACCATGCAGATGGACCCCGGACTTGGAACTGGCAGTACTCTATTCCTACAACACTATCAATACATATATATAAATATATATATATTGGTAATGTCATAGATATAGTGAACAGGTAGGTTGCGGAGCAGCAAGGGGGGAAACAATGAAGCCAGCGCTTCGTTGATGGGAAAAAGAAAAAAATTATACAGACGGGACACTACAGTATGATATCTGCGACATGGGTGTGATGCCAACACACACAATGCGATGGAGGGTGCTGAGAACACTTAAATGAACACTAATATGACTTACAGTAGTAGTAGTACTAGTAGTAGTAGTAGTAGTAGTATGGGTGGTAACCATACACATGACAAAGTAGAATGCTATAATCTAGCACATAGGCTTGACAAACACTTGCCGATGGTGACTCTACACATGAATACAGAGGGGGTAATTGAAACATACAAAAGAAAGATACTCAATATGCACTGAAAATGTACAGCTATTAGCATTTGTGGAAAAAAAGGGAACACATGAATGGTATACCTGGCAAGACTACTACTTGCGTGTGCTCCAGTATACCTCAGTAAAAAAACATTTACAGAATGTGCTGGTAACATGCATGGCAATACTACTTGCATGCTACCACCTAGTATACCTGGCAAGTCGAAGATTTCAACACTTGCATGAGCTATAGTACTCTGAATCAGACCGTGGGGGCCCTCCAGGCTTGCATGTGCTCCGGTATACTGCAGGAATAAAGACCGATAATCTACCTGACAATGTTAGGAACTTTCCTCTTGAACGAGCTACAGTAGAATATCAGCCAGCATTCCTGACAAGCCTGCAACACACTTGCATGTGCTACAGCATGCTTATCGAGAAATATGCCTACCAAAACCCTCGGCCATGCACCTGACAGGCGGAATACGAAGACATCTGTACAAGCTACAGTACATTCCGGGAGAAAAAGCACTCTCTCTGCCAACATAGAGCTGTTTTTCTTATTAGGCCTGATGCCATTATCCAGGACTTTCCGCTTATCGTCCATCCACGAAAGAGCCAGTTTGGTTGATTGCTCTGTGTAAACTGTGTGATTGTACGACCTAATACCTGCGACCTGTACTCTCATGCAGCGCTGGGCCGAAAGGATGCGCCGATAATCGTCGAATGTTATCGTCTTGTCAACTACGCACCCTTGTATCCCCTTCGCGCGTTTCACTGCCGTATTCAGGCAGCGGTACGCATACAGTTTCGCTCTCAACCCGACAAACTGAACCATTTCGTCACCCGCACGTTCATCCTTGAACTTTCCAATCACCTTAGAATAGGTGGGTGAGTAAAAAAGATGAGTGGTCGGGTAGGCGCTGGTGTCGAACTCCGACATGAGCGTCGGGTTAATGACGAGTTTGCTGTAAAAATCAGGGCTGGCAATCTCCATTACAAAGCTATGTAAAGGAGGCTTACCCTATCCCCATACCACGCTAGCATTACATCGTAGTAAAATTTGTACATAAGTGTTTTTGACAGGTCGAGTACGACAAACTCAGCATATATGGGCTTGTCAAACACAATGCTCTCTTGGCATAATTTGACTAGGGACAATGACTCATCGTAAATAGTCCTGCATTTAAAGGCAGGTTTTGTGATGAGCTTCTTCGCCCGAACTTCCCTACACACTAGTTCCATACACTGTCGTTTGCGCTTATTTTCTATAAGTTTGCAGTATGTTGCATTAATCATTAATTTGTAAAAGTCCTTCTCGAAAGCTTTTGTGGCCGCCTGACATTTCTCCGTATTCAAATCTATATAGGACTTAAGCCACGGCTTCTGCAGGAATTGAAGGACTCGGTGAACAGCCTTCAGCCGTAACCCATAACCCAATGCTTGCTTCAAAGTAACGTAATGCACGATATAATGAAACTTGCTCTCCAGTGTCGTCATGAGTTTCGTTTGTTTGGACCCTGTGGGACACTCGTTCACTGGCAAGAATGGAAGATCCATATGCGCTTCGTGAAGAGTGCAAGGTTATTCTACGTCTACCTCCATTATGTAGCCGACATATCCGTCGTCAGGCATGCTCATCACATCGATGTTCGTGGCGGTCCATTCGAAACCAGCATATGGAAGCGGCAGAGACATCGCCCAACCCTATAAGTTATTGGCATCTACATACTGCAGGTAGGTAGATGTTTTGTCGGAATCATACGTGTCTGATTTAAGCCCATTATTGGCAACTTGTTGCCACTTAACACATTGAGCCCCCCCTCCCCGGATGCCGGCCTCAATAAACAGGTGCATATCATAGTCGCAGAGCAAATCTAATTCCACCTGTGTCTTGCGCAACATTGTGTCAAACGAGAACCCGTGAGCAATGACATAGCGCACACAGTCGANTGTCAAACGAGAACCCGTGAGCACTGACATAGCGCACACAGTCGAGACTGTATCTGCGTAGACAGAGCCCCCGGAAATTCTCGAAGACATCGCACAGAATCAGCACGCCTGTCTTCAAGTAGAGCTCAGAATAGTCCGGGAGGGTACGACATCCGAACACAGACCAGGCGGTTTGTGCGTGCTGGTAGTCCTCGGCACTGACATTTCCCCCAGTAAGCCTATTGTAGAATGACTATAGCTGGTAATTGAGGTTCGGCGAGCTTCTCCCACGAGCTAACATAATCGTTGGGGAAGACGCCTTTCCGGGTTACCAGCTCTAACTTACCCTCTACTGTGAAGAAACTAGTTGTGTGGAATTCAC
>NQII01001239.1:472158-523289 GCA_002778355.1 Clitarchus hookeri
CGAAGTTGTGTAGAGTATTGCCCCCATTACTATCTCCCACAGGTGTACACACGATACACAGCTCTGTGCAGGTATTACCGTTTAAAAATTGTGTGGACTCTAGTTGAGCATAAGCGAGACCCGTATAGCACAGACGCCCAGGCACGATTGAGTGTGTAGGGCAGTGGGAGGGGGGTATTTATACCCTTTCTCAATCAAGGGTGAGCATCTTAGAGCAGCTGCGGCGTAGGCCGGGCGCTCCCCTCCAGTGCGATACGACAGCCTCGTTTCCCTGTGGGTGGTGGTAGCACCAGCTACCCCATGGTAGCACCAGCTTCCCTGAGAATTCTTACATGCAGAGGGCTCTCCCTCTACAAGAGGCAGTGTACTGTTTTTTTACCCACACTATCGACTAAAGCGTACTTATAACGTGCTCCATCGTGTAGTGTCTTTACAATGATATATCATTGCAGTAGTGCTTTCAATACACTAGCATGTTTTAGTATGGGTTGTGTGTGCATGTGTGATAACCAATATAAATAAGAACACTGAGAATTTCATGACATACATATATTATAGAAATATTTTTACATTAAGGTATTTATTTACTCGACAATCATGACCAATACATACAGTACACACTCGTCAATCATGACCATTACNTTTACATTAAGGTATTTATTTACTCGACAATCATGACCAATACATACAGTACACACTCGTCAATCATGACCATTACATCCAAGAGAATGTATACATAAGCAACACATCAAGATAGCAATTAAATATATATATAATTATAACCATATATTTTTGAAAGTTGAGTAGTAGTTGCTGCATACATCAAGATAGCAAATACAATTAAAAAAAAATTTTTCAATATACCAATGACCTATAAACAGTTAAATATTTTACACTATACCAATTAAGTATATATACAATTAGAAATTTTTTTTTCACTATACTTTGCAAGCTCAGTACTTGTAGCATACAATAAGATGTCAATTAAAACATTTACACACTTTACCTTTGCAAGCAGAGAAGTGAATAGATGCAGCAGTAATGTCTTTCTATCAGCAACAGATAATGTGCTCACGTCCTGAAGCGATGTATTGCTACAATGCAGACATGTTGTGACCGGCGACATCTTCTTACCAGACGTTTCAGCGATGAGGCGTGTGATGCGATGCAAAGTCGAGGACTTGGTGGCGGCGACAGGCTTCTCACGTCTGGCGGCGGCGGTAGACTTCTTGCGTTTGACATTGACAGGCAGCTGGACGTCCTCCTCCTTAGAAATGTCAATCACGGCAGCAGCAAGTTCAGCCAAAGGTTCTTGCGGAAGGCAAACTCTTATTGCATCTTTCAATAAATCGTGAGTTATAACGTCGTCTGGACCCAGGGCGTTCTTGCATTTGACAGCGGCAGATCTCTTGCGTTTGACAGTGGTAGACCTCTTGCGTTTGACATCGGCAGGCAGCTGCGCATCATCCTCCTCCTTAGTAATGTCAATCACAGCAGCAGCAGCAGCAGGTTCAGCCAAAGGTTCTTGCGGAAGGTAAACTCGTATTGCATCTTGCAATAAAGCGTTTGTTATAACTTCATCCGGACCACATGGCAGGGGAGTGTTTGTTCGCATATAGTTAACGATACATCTTCCCAGAATATTGCATTCGACCATCTGCTGACATTGCTAGTACATCGAAGTTGGGTTGTGAACCAGCAACCAATGCACTAAACCGTCGCACTGCTCGCTGTACATTCTTGACTCGCCATCACAGACATAGGTTATACAGTTGTTTCCTGGCGTCACACTGCTGTAGACAGTCTCTGGGCGAAATGGCACGTTCATATTGGTGTTGACTGGTTGGGGAGACACAGCTTATATAGCAGCCATACGCCTCCGACATATCAGTGGTTCTTGAACAGTAATAGTTGTATACGGGCATAAATGTCGTACATTATCTTACAACATTTACACTTGCTATGACATATTATTTCGTGCTGCTGCCGATATCTGCTCTGTCGTTGCCCATGTTCTTGTTGTAACTGGTTTACTAACCTTCACTTATAGTTTAAATTGAAGATGCAACATATCTTAGCAGCGCAGGGTAGAACGTATGTGGTACCGCATTCTTCCTGCGTGATAGAATGTATGTGGCCTTCACATTCTTCGGTCCAGCGTTAAGTTGCTCCAGTATCAACTTCTCGCAAGGTAAATTTCACCTTCTTGTTCTCGGTGCGTAGTTCTGTAATGTCTTCACATTCCGTACATACTGCGAGAATACGTCCATTTTCAGGTAGTTCACTCTAGGGTCGGAGATTGTAGACAGGGCACTAGTCGAACTTGTAGCAGGGGCGAATTTCATAATAAAAGTTATCGCAAGCATCCTGATAACACAAAAAATGATGTTCAGAGTCACATATTTGAACTTGCTCGTGTTCATTTCTTGGTTTAAACACAACTTCTGTATCCGATAAAGTAGTTATTGCACATGTTCACGGCTTCCGGCAGAAATGTCACGCACTCACGAAGGTTAAACATGATGATGATAGTTCTCTTCTCAACGAAACACTACTGCAGCTCTGCATTGCGCTGTTCTTATATTGCAGCATCGTACACCTCACATGATTATGGCGAACACATTGTAGTCCATGCTCTGTGCCTCTCTTCATGTAGGTTTCATGATGGTCGCCAGTGCAGCACTCAGTCCAGCGGGTAATTACACTACCAGTGTTGACATTGTAAAGTTCATACACAATTGCGTGAGTAAACTGTACATGGCATATGTACTCTTCGCATGATTTCATAGTACTGAGTGAACAAGGCACCTTCATTCCAGGTCTTAGGTGNGGCATATGTACTCTTCGCATGATTTCATAGTACTGAGTGAACAAGGCACCTTCATTCCAGGTCTTAGGTGATATACGGCACACAACATTACATTACACGGTACCGAGCGAAAACTACCCTCATTGACACGACATCCCCAGTGTTCCAAGTCCATTACATGATTCTACCTGCGACGGTTGGCCANCGAAAACTACCCTCATTGACACGACATCCCCAGTGTTCCAAGTCCATTACATGATTCTACCTGCGACGGTTGGCCGGGCGGTTGGAAATGTACACGCCTGTATCCTACAGTAACGTCGCCCTCATACGTGACTAGCGGGTTGAAATTACACATTATGTTAGCAATTTAAGAAAATTCTACGTTGTGCATTGATCTCCCATTGTTACTAGACTTGATGCCGCCATTGCTGTATCATACTGNATTTAAGAAAATTCTACGTTGTGCATTGATCTCCCATTGTTACTAGACTTGATGCCGCCATTGCTGTATCATACTGTTGCAGCATTAAGCCTGACCATGTCATCTGAATTTAGTTGGGCATAGCGTGTAGGCAGCTGGACATGCATCTCATTGTCTAACATACATGTTACACATTTACCGTATACCGACTCTGTGCTGTGAAAATCTGATGCCATGTATACCTTGCCGATGACGAGCTCTGACAGCGGTATATTTTGAACGGACCTGTTCAGCTTGGCGATTAGACCTTCTATGATGAGCTGTGGATCAGTACTAAAGTTCTTTGCCCCAATTGATGGGCTATTTATAATGGCAGGTGGTGGCATTTTTTTTTACCTCTGGTATAGTCCGATAAATGCCATGACTTAATCAACAACACATTAAGACAAGAGCATACAAGGTTATGCATACAGGTGTCACATGCATGTTCTAACAGGCCCGTATATTTGTCTCTCAACCTTCTAAACGACGGACATCCACACTCGGTTAGTAGATCGCAGATTTTAGTGGCAGTGTTGCAATAATTGCTTAAATGGTGTTTCTGCTCTGGCCCGGCCACAAAGACTGTACCATTGTTGCTTAGCGCGGCGAGAAGTACATTGTGGGCTTTCTCGTATTTCAAATCGCCCTCACCCCAATTGATGCAGTGGTAACGTTTTTCTAGCCAAATGTTCGTTACTTTGCTTTTCACGTCCAGCTCATGCCATGGACATGGCAGTCTGAATGTATATGTCACTATATGGTTATCATCATCATCGTATGCTACACAAACACTTTTAATAATCAAACCCTGCTGCGAGATGCATCCCTGAATGTTTGCATACATTATGAAGTTTGCGCTGTAGCGCAAGGGGGAGAATGTACTATAGTTGTAATCTACGTCAGTATTTTAACTACTCTGTCGCGCCCTGTTATGTTCCCAGTCGATCATGCAGTATTAAGGCATACGCCTGGGTGAATGCGGGGAAATTTTCCGCGGCAGTTAATTTAATTCTACAGTCTACAATGCCGGATTTCAAACGGTCGTCATGCTTGCTAACGTCAAACACAAGGAGCGGGGCTGTGTGCATGTACTTGTTCGGCTCTAGATGGGAGCTTGTGTTTGGCTATAGAACGAACGCTGGAAATCTGCGTACATTTGGTAGGGCACCATATATGAGCCGTTCTTGAAATCAATATTTAAATCACCATAGGGGTACGCTTCAGTAGGAAAACCTTAACGTTTTTAATATTTACATGGTAGAATGTCGAACAGTCCTTATTAATTACGTTTTGTTTACCCGCCTGAAACGGAACAATTATATACCTCGGTTTCTCACTTGTAAAACTAGTTTTCACGTTCTAATTTATGCTTACAGTGCTCGGTACGTTAGGATAAGTTTCTAAACTCCAAGTACAAAACGCCATATCCACGTTCCTGCCTTTTTCTGCATATTTCAAACATTTTACGCGTTCAGTCATGTTCACTTGTACATGCGCAAGGAACCAGTCAATGGAAAGTATTGCAAGTGTAGCTGCTTCTGCGCTACTGTCCTGGAGTGCATTCGTTTGAGTGTTGGCCATTTGCACAACTATCTCCTGCTTGGAATGAATGATTATGTGTTTATAGTCTTCAGCGAAACCTAACAGCATAGAGAGGGGAATACACACTTAAAAATGTCTCATTAGCATAGACAAGAACCTTAAAATCTTCCTCGATTCCCCAGCCAGCCATTTTGGCAGCCGGTAGTTGGTTACACATTAATGAAAGGTAATTCTTTATCGTTGCCGTGATTCCAACATCTCAAGTGGCATCTACTTCACACCCGTTCAATTCATAGGAGATTCTATTAATAATGTGAAGAATACCATTTCTAGGGATTTTAGTCCTTGCTGGAAGCGCATTACCCACCCTTGTCAGCGTCCCTCTAAAGCACAAATAAGAATTAGATGGCCCTGTGTATATATCTTGGTTTTGTACGGGAATTCGCACCTCGGACGATGCCATGTACGGCCATGGCAGGTAGGACGAATAAGTGTATATTTCCGCCTTGGTAATTGCGTCTTCGTATCATACCGGCTCGCTTACGTTTTTATTATTTCCATGTCGATACTTACTCTTGACCGTTAAACCTAATCGTGTAAGGAAACAAANGGCTCGCTTACGTTTTTATTATTTCCATGTCGATACTTACTCTTGACCGTTAAACCTAATCGTGTAAGGAAACAAAACATTTTCAGATGTTAGGGGACTGCGTGCCTGCCAGCATGACTGAAATCCACACCACGCTATGCGAGGAAATATCACTTTAATATGCTTAATTTTCAGCCCCATCTTTCTGCAAATGTAAACGCACTGTTATTTCCTCGCTTCGAAAATTAATCAAACTACTTTCTTGGTCTACTACGGAAACGATTACTTCCTGTACGTTCTCTATCGCGAGCGGGACATACNATTAATCAAACTACTTTCTTGGTCTACTACGGAAACGATTACTTCCTGTACGTTCTCTATCGCGAGCGGGACATAAATGGGTGTTGTTGGGGACTCTCACGAGTTTAAATCCCGGCGGCACATTTGCAGAGAATTCATGTAATGTCTGGCTTGGTTTACCGTTGAGATACGAACCTCTAACTAAATTACAGTTTAATCTGATAATGTTAATGGGAAAAATGTTTCCAGGCAAGGTAGATATGCGAGTTTTATTTGCCACGTATTTCACATTTTCAAATTCCAGCATGGCAGCAATAGTATCGCTTTTCGACAAGTCTACCTGAACACTACACTTCATCTCGCTGTGTAGAGTATTAGAATTTCCACGCAGTACTGAAGTCACGTCTGGTTCCAGCTCCCGTTTAAGATAATCAGCAATACCATCAATCTCGTACGACCATGTAGGTATTCTTACTTCACCCCTTTTATCATCTGCCTTAACATATCGAATCATGTAATTATAACCATCAATGTTAGGTACTAAAAACTATCTTCTAAAATCTATCACGGCAATAGACCACTCTCTTGCCAGGCTTAGCGGCGGAAAATGCACTGACCGTAATTCCGACGAATTGCCTGTCACAATCAAGATGATAGACATGACTGATGCCTTAGTCGTATTGTGTAGACATTAAATAACATAGGCATAAATGGCTGCAATTCCAGTCGTGCGGTCGCTGTTCTCTCTCGTGGTTATAATAAATTCTACTGCCTTTAAAATATTTTTTCAGTTCTGGTGAAGCCCTCAAGTTGCCGAAGCTGTCGTAATATTCAACTCTGTTCACGTCTTTTCTATAAGCAGTCCAGTGTGTGCTTGACCCCGAACTCGTATCTAAATTCATTATACCACATTCTGATTTTTTCGGCCGCTGTGGAAGTGTATCCCGCATGAACACTCCACGAAAATTTACGCAAATCAATGTTTGTCAGCGGTCAGTCAGGCAGCCCCCTTAGGACTTCCGCCATCACTGACGTACGCTCCCGCCACCGCCGCGATATGAGCGCAAGTATAGACCTTTTCCCGTGTTTTGTTTTGTGCTGGCGAGAATTTCCATCTGCTTATTATGCCGGAATTGTTCTGCTAATTTTTTATTTCAGACTTTAGCACTTTTCACAGTTCGCGCTATTCCGCTAGCACCGCCTATTAACGATCCCAAAAGTCCTATTGCAGGCAGAAAAAATGGAAGTATACCTCCACGCTTAACTTTGCTAAGTCTGTTCGTTTTAACCTTACAACGCCTAAATCCCATATCCATTCCGCGCTTAACTTTAGCTTTCATTATTTTGCCAACTGACCACGCCGCCAATCGCTCGCCGAATTTCGTGTTTTTGTTTTGTAACTATAGTCTTGGCCTTATTCCCAAGGATTGTGTCAGCTATGTGTCTTATCAGCCAAATTATCGCTCTCATCGTACGAAATATCGTGACCCTTACAGGCCATATCTAGTGTATTTATAGGCGCGCCCCCATGTTGCAGTCTGTGTGCTAAATGTGACCCAGGACAGCAAAACTAGTAGCCTGGAATGTGGGCCACTAATGGGACTTATTAATTATTTTATTCACAAGACCAGCTCATTTCTTGCTGATCCTCTTTCCACTGCACATAATGTGACACCTTAATGTGTACAGGTACACATAATGTGACACCATAATATGTACCTGTTTTATAATGGCCTGTGAACATCATGTGTGCCGCAAGGGATCTTTCGCTGCGAGAGGGAAGGCCAGCCAGTTATCTCTCCCATCGGGTCACTAACAACGACCATCACAATAGCAGCACCACTTTACTATGAGAGGCCATCGATTTGCCCCTCATGGTGAGTGGTGGCTGTGAGCGCCATTCGCAACCCTCCGAGAGATCACTCCTTTGTCCGGCGCCACGCCAACCAAATTAAGACCTTGTCTGCAGGGCTTTTTTTTTTTTTTTTTGCTTTAACCGGAGATCATCTATAGGTATCCAGGAGTTGAAGCGCCGATCAAACCCAAGCCATTTCACGAAAGCCATTTTATTCTTATTCCGAAGTAGTTTCTAGACTAAATAAGTGTGTGGATATTTAGTAGGCATGATTTCCTGCTCATAAAAAGAACCTTTTATTTGCTCACCATTTAAATCTTCGAGTACATATGTTCGCGGCTTGTAATATTTCCAGAGTCCAATTTGGATAGTAACTTTTAGAGAAAACATATTTAAGACGTGAAATGCGCATATAATCGCATACTTTAGCTTTCTGCGTACTTGAATCTAGATATCCACAGGATGCATACGAATTGTTATATGTTTTCTAGTATTGTAATTATTAATTAATGGGGGTAGAATATCCTGCTATTTATGACTACCTAGTGCTGAAAATTCGCGCCGCATATGATTTTTCAGAGTTCTATTGAATCGTTCTACAATTTAAGCTTTGTTATCGCTAAATGTACTATAATGATTAATATTTTTCTGTTGCATTAGTGCTTGGAATGGTTTATTATAGAATTCCTTACCTAAGTCCATTTGTTAATTTTTTGTTGATCCCTTATCGGCCAACACTACAGTCATAGCCTTGGCTACATCTTTTCCCGTTTTCCGTCTGACAGGAACGGCCCACGCGAATTTACTGTAACAGTCAATAACTGTTAACATGTACCGGAAACTTTCATCTACAAAAGCATAAGGTATCATTTCAACCAAATCTGCCTGATACAGGTCACGAATTCCAAACAGTTGTACTTGCCTTCTACTAAAAATTATCCGCGATGGTTTGTGTATTTCAGTGGCGATTGCCGAACGAGACATTATTATTTCAACATATGTCACCCCCTTCACGCAGTTCTTCTATAATATTAATGATCTCATTGGTGTGTGAATTATTTCCTGCCTGTTGGGATGCGAAGAGAAGCCGTAGCCACGTGACCAATTTGTTGACATCCCAATAAACAAACTCGGACAGACTGAGGTTATCAAGTTTCAGTCCCGAGCCGCTAGCTAAGCCGACATCCGGAAACAGTTCTGATACAATGTCGAATTTCGGGTGTGTTTCGTCTTTATATGTGCCAGCATTTATATTGTTATCATATTGTTGTAGGTTAAGTACGCGCTAGTAATATGCAGTATTTTTTATATTTATTAAGCGATTCACGCGAGAATTCCCCTGGTCTGTGCTTAAATAATAGTTCGTACAAGCCGGGAGAAGCGTGAACAAGTTCGTTATCGATCTGTACATAATCATTGGGTAGGAAAAATATCTATTTATTTCCCAGAAACCATTTTTATTCCTTCTGTATACACCATAAACACAATCATTAAAATGTTTTGTGTATGATGTAAGGTAATTATGAACAGTAGCCGAGCGAGAACTGGCCCTTTTTTAGGTTTTGAGTCATCCAACGAAACTTCGTCTGCTATTGGCTTTAATTCGGGTTCAGTCTTCACGTCAGGGAGAATATCTGTTTTATTATTTAGCGTGTCCAGTCGAGATGTGATTGGCTGAAATGCATGTTCCAATACCGCGTCCCTTTCGATACGTGCTCGCTTAGCTTGCAAATACTTCCCTCGCACTCTTGCGATGACGCGAGTCAAGTCCTCGGCTGCCGCAGACATAATACTGACATTATTAGCATAATGTGTTTACTTTATATTAAATAACTGCCCTGCGTGTAATTGCGTTGACAATTTTATCTTCGAAAGCATTGAGTTGTTTTAGAATTGCAGTACGTATGTGCCTACAATGCATCCATTTCCCATTGTCTGTACAAATATCATTTAAATGGTGGATAATTCTGTGCCGTATTAGTTCCTCAATATCCGACATGCCACTAATCAAACTACGGTTACGGCTGTCTAGTTTTTCAAGAACACTTGTAACTTGTTTATTTGTCATTCCCCTTCAAATATAGTGCTAAGTTTAGTCTCCAAGCCAGTTACGCTCCCCTTTTGCGTATGCAGCGCAGCCACACTTTTGCCGAGCCTATTTACTTGTTCGGCAAGTTTCGTGGAGATATTTGCAAACCCCTTACCCAAAGTTTGTTCGAGCGCTGTTTGAACTGAAGTGAGCTTGGCTTTCATAGCAGCCAGCTTGGCAGCACTCTCGTTTGCTATGCGTAAATTATCATTCTAATGTTGACACGGGTGTTGTAAGTGATCTGTAATCGACGCGGTCGCCTAGATCGGTAAGTTGCACTTCCACTGCGGGTAGTTTACTTGCCACTATGCTTCGCACGTTATTTGATAAAGTCTGAAAATGTTTCGTCACAGTAACAGCCAATATACCAACAGCACTGAGGTTCGTTTCTACCTTAGTGGTTAATGTGTCCAGTGCAGTCTTGTCATTAATGTGGCTGGCGAGTTTAGCGCTGAGACTGTCCACTTGAGCTCCCACATCTGTAATTTTTTTCTCCATGGCTGACACAGTGCTGCCTATCGTATCGATTTTCTGTACTTTATCGGTTAATTTGTCAAGCTGCGTGTCCAGCTTGGTTAAGAGTGAATTTGTGTTGGCGAACAAACGGTCCTCCATGGCTGCTAAATTCGATTCAATTTTTTTTGGGGTGCTCTCTGACTGTGAGGCCCACTAGCACTCCAGCACAGATCTGCTCTCCCATATTAGCGATTTTATTCTCCACAGCAGATATTCTACTTCCTAATGCGCTTAGTTTCAACAGGTCTTCGGATATTTTGTATAGCTGGGCCTCCATTTTGGTATACAGTAAGTTCGTGTTACCAGGCAGCCTGCCTTCTACTGCTTCGAGTATGTCTCCGCTAGTAATGGCTCTGATGTGTGATACATTTTCAATTAATGATCCAAGGCGGACATCCATGTTCAAGATCAGTATATTAGTATCGTAAATTCTGTTTTCCACCGTAGTGAGTTTCCCGCCCAACACAGACAATTTCTTAATGTCGCCGGACAATGTGCCTAATTCGCGCGTCATACCTGTCTGTACTCTGATAGCTATTTGCTCTCCCATACCTGTCACTAATGTGCGTAAATGCGTCTGAATACTTGTTTGCAGTGCTAGCACCGGCCGCAGCACATCAGATGTAACACTTCGCACAAAGAATACGTTAAGGGCATCCTTGTCATGCCTGGGAATGCCAAGGTTCTTGGCTCGCTTCCCACCGAAACTGCAATTTCCATCGTTGGTGGACATTATGCAGCTTTCCTGTGCGCATTTCAGGCCTCTATGCCCAAATTTGGATACATTGTAACTAATACTTCACTGATGAATAATAATAAACTGATCTAATGCTTTGTGGTACCTCCCTTTATCAATTGGAAAATCTTTTGCAATGACTAGGAAACCGTACGCATCTCTCCAGCAATGTGCACACATTTCTTTAAAGCTGTCAAATATCATATCGCTATTTACATGGTCCGAGTATGTGTGACGTGAATTCATGTCGTGGAAATTGGCATTGTCATGTAAAAGCTGTTTCGGCATACGCGAGTATGTTTGACACAAATATACTATATCTACGGCCATATGCCGCCCCATTCTGAAATATCGCTGGATATTTGTTTGTTTTTCGCACACCACATCGTCAAAAATAAACACAGAGTTCGGCAATGCTTCGTCTGGCTTTATAACTGAGTCATTTTCACTAAAGGGGAAATATTGCAGTCCCACAACCCCTTGGAGAATTTTTGCTAGACGCAAATACTTCGGCTGGTGGAGTGATTTCGAATAAAGGTACACGTTTTCGAAGCGGAGACTATTTTCTTCTTCTAACAAACTTAGGAGGCGCAGGTCTTCCCAGAATTTGAAGAACTGCATATAATTGCTTGATTTGTTCCTGGCAATAATTTTTCCGTACCTCGATTTACATGTGCCAGTTTCCACTGCCTCGTCAATGTTACTAATACATACTGGCAGCCTAGTTTCCTGTGACAACTTCTATTATACTGCTACACAAATATGTAAATCTGAATTATTTATATGTTATAATTTTTTGGCGAAAGTATGTTAGGTCTGTGGTGTACTGCTTTTTTGAATGTTCAGGGATTTGCTCGATCACCCTAATTCATTTTACCACCACCTGACTGGCTTTGCACACGTGCAAGTAGAAATCATGGGGTAATTTATTTCAATCTATCATCCCAGCGTTTGGCCTTAATTTGTTTTACCGCTTTCTGAGGGGGTTGCACGATGCCCACCCTCTGTTTGTATATTTCCTTAAATGCCTCTGTCCTGCACCCGCCCGAAAACTGGCGGAGCGCAGCTGCAGGTGTTTAGAGATGTCCGTAAATTGTCGTAATTTAAATCAATTGCTGTGTGGTGATGACTCAAGACGTTGGAACTGCAGGTTTTTGTGGTGGCAACATGTAAATTTAATCAATTTACCACACAGTGGTGATTCAAACGTTATAATTCGTCTTTAACTGCGTTCTTAAATGCCACTGCTGCGACGACTCTTTTTTTAAATCATTTTCTGCGTTGTGATGACTCAAATTGTTGCGGTGTGAGAACGCCACGACACATCCATCATAATTTGTTTTTAACCGTGTCTGACCGTCTTTGAAGGGTGAGAAGGTCCTAATGGCTGCCCTCCTATAATTGCACCCAAATTATTTCCATAATTTGTTAAATTTTGTTCTCAGAGGGGAACGCCGGTGTAATTTGTGTGTAGATTGCAGGCACATATATATACACCACTAGCATTGGCTAGTATTCAGTTTTGCATTTTTGGGGAAGACGCTATTTGAACTGTCACTGTTGGAGACTATTTCTTACGTAATGTCTACCGGCGACAATATGTCTGAAGTTGAGGTGATCATTACTCTGCCTACGTCTCCGGCTACTAAACGTGCGCGTTCGCCTTCCCCTGCGAACACGACCGAGAAGATTGCAATTAAGAACACCGTTCTTTTACAGTTTTTCAGCATTATCTCAACCTACATGCGCGGTACTAGATATTGGCCTGTGGGAGTGTCTAGACCTACTGACGACACATGTTCACACAACTGTGATAGCAGTGCCAGAGGACATTACAGACATTGTTTCTTTTCTGCATAAGTATATTGTGCAAACATCAAAAAATGTGATGTGGGGGAATTGGATGCAGGCCTTGGAGTTACTAGCTTCGTCCGCAATATTACCCCTTACTTCTACTAAAGAGCAGTTTGTCAGCTACTTCGACGAATGTGTCAAAGTCAACTTTGTTCATCTGGATGAAGAGTCTACTGTCATCACCAACGACGACGCTGCGGAGAAGCTGCTACCCTCCTACACCTCATGTGCCGACGCCAAGAACTTCACTGCAGCGAATGGGTCCTCATCCGCCGTAGATCATGTGAGTTGCTCAACGAATTATTTCTAACAGGCATGTCTAAAACTTACTCAATGAAGCAAGCAGCACATCTGGCAATATTACAGTTTACGCCTCGTTTATTTATTTTCGTTTCGGAGCGGCGGCCATGTATACAAATGTATGTACCCGCCAGGCGTAACTCAGCCGTCTATGCTGCAACTGAAATTGTTTCCTACTACCAAGATTCTTTCAACGCCGAGCAGGGACATTTGGAAGCACCAACAACAAGGCGTGCAAGAGTTTATCATTTCGAACCATCCNGCACCAACAACAAGGCGTGCAAGAGTTTATCATTTCGAACCATCCGAAGACTGCGATTGACATACACCTATCCCGGCTCCTTCACAAAGTCATCGAAATGGTGAATTTTAAGAGAAAGGCAGGTGTGATGTGTGACGAGGTTCGTTAGAAAATTGTGTGTGTTCATTCTATGTCACGTTTTTTTANTCAGCCGTCTATGCTGCAACTGAAATTGTTTCCTACTACCAAGATTCTTTCAACGCCGAGCAGGGACATTTGGAAACACCAACAACAAGGCGTGCAAGAGTTTATCATTGCGAACCATCCGAAGACTGCGATTGACATACACCTATCCCGGCTCCTTCACGAAGTCATCGAAATGGTGAATTTGAAGAGAAAGGCAGGTGTGATGTGTGACGAGGTTCGTTAGAAAATTGTGTGTGTTCATTCTATGTCACGTTTTTTTACTGTAGTTAATGAAATGTAACCCGTGACAAGGTTCATGAGAAAAAATGTGATTGTAAGTTCGATTCACATATTTTTTTATGTGCCAATTTTTTTATCCTTCAATTTTTTTTTAATATTCACTTACATATGTATGGCATAAAAATGGTTAAGTTGTCATGTACTCTCTAGTGAAATGATCATGTGTTCCAAAAAAACCTGCATTAAAATCAGATTGCTTACTGCAAAATACAATGTGTGTACTTATTGTGTTTAATAAAAGGCGTAAATAAGCCTGTCATGCTTTATATTTATTTTTATTAAAATAGTCCTTTTTTTTTCTGAAACACTTATTTCTCTGTGTGTTGAGTTCAATTGAATACCTGGCCTGAGACAATTGCAAGTAAGTTATATATATGCATACTATACACACATAATTTTTGTGGTATTGATACTTTCAATTCATTTTACATATCGATAATTATGCTGCTAATCAAGCACTTTTTAAACACACTTCAATGTGCGCAGCCTCGCACGATTTAATGGCTAGAGGGTGGTCGTTGTGGTGGTGGTGCAAACATGGCTGCCGCTATGGTGGGAGGTCACGACGAAGAGACAGGGGTAACACCATCCAATATGGCAGCCGATAATTTAAAAAAAAATGTTAAAAACTTTTTTAATTTACTGGCTGGCAAAATGGCCACCATTGAAAACGAACTGTGGTTTATGTACTGACTGCAAACATAGCTGCCAGTAACCGCGGTTTCTGTACTGACTGAAAACATGGCTTTCAACATGGCCGCTGCTGCTGCTGAGGTGGAGGTGGTGCCAACATGGCTGCCGCCCAACTCTATGGAGAGGGGTCACGACGAAGATACAGGGGTGGCACCATCCAATATGGCTGTCAATAATTTTAAAAAAATATNCTGCTGCTGCTGAGGTGGAGGTGGTGCCAACATGGCTGCCGCCCAACTCTATGGAGAGGGGTCACGACGAAGATACAGGGGTGGCACCATCCAATATGGCTGTCAATAATTTAAAAAAATTATACTTTTTTTGATAGAATTGTTTATTTAATGGCTGGTAAAATGGCCACCATGGAATGTCATTGCATGTTTTATACACCATCCAGTATGGCCTCCGATAATTTAAAAAATTTAAATTTTTTTTACATATTTTTTTAATTAACTGGCTGGCAAAATGGCCGCCATGGAATGTCATTGTATGTTCTAGACACCATCCAATAAAGCCGCCGATAATTAAATTTTTTTAAAAATATTTTTAAGAACTTTTTACTTAACTTTTTTAATTTACTGGCTATCAAAATGGCTGCTGTGGAATGTTATGTTCTAGAATGTTCTGACTGCAAACATGGCCGCTAACATGGCCGACCTCCTACAAATGCATTCCTCCTGCTCTTGTATTCCCTCCAGCGGCGTCCATTTTNCATGGCCGCTAACATGGCCGACCTCCTACAAATGCATTCCTCCTGCTCTTGTATTCCCTCCAGCGGCGTCCATTTTGTGTGTCCCTGTCACGAACCTGTGTTCGAATGCCCCTTTTCACACTACTCATCAAGATATTTACACTTTGCCTAGCTATTCCTTTGTGCGCATAAGACATAGGCTAACGAAGCCAGATGGGACCCACCTGACCACCACCAAGTTTGTTAGAAATGGGTTTCTGTACCCTTTCGAACGCATAATATACATGATAAATGGCATTGCGGTTAATCAGTCATGAGATGTGGGCATAACCTAGTCGATAAGAAATTACATATTGCTCATGCCTTACTATCTCTCTGCAGCCAAGATGGCAGGCTGGGGAATCGAAGATGATTGCAGTGTTCTCATTTACGCCAAATGCAGATTATAAGTGCGTTCTGCACTCTTTGCTATTGTGATTCGCCGAAGAAGATAAGAAAATAATAATAGGAGCGAGGCAGGAGCTAGTGATTATGCTGGCCACATCGTATTTGGATGCCGTGTTGGAAGTCAGAGAAATCAAGCAGCCTGTCTCTCTTACTTTCAACACCATAGAATGGTTTCTGCTTCATGTGAGGACGAGCATCAGTGAACATGTCAAGCTGTCGAATTATGCCAAGAAAGAAAAAGTGATTGAAACAGCATGTTCAGTTGGAGCCTGGTCACCTGCCCGACCCTGTATGCTGCCACGCAAAATCACTGGGTCGTAAAAACGTCTTCCAGCACAAAAAAAAAAAAACCGCGCTACATCATACTGGCGCTTCAGACTATCAAACAGTATAGTATCGGGCTGACAAGTCTATGTTCGACCACTGAAAAGTTGAAAACGTAAAAATATTTTTGAATAGCTACCCGTATATCGACGTGAACACTATGTTCCACCAAGAAGGTTTTACTTTGCCATATTATATGTATTCGCAATTCCAATCATCGTATTACGGATGCGAGGCGCATCCCATCCTGAGCCCCGAAAATTTCTGAGACACGGCACCGTGCTGGTATTCGATACATCGAAGCAGAAGGAGCAAATGGAAAATGGTTCGGTCGACTGTCTGATCAAAATAATCACCAAGGAAAACGTGCCCGCGAATACCGCAGCCTACTGCTTGATACTCCATGACAGGATCGTTCAGTACGATTTTTTTTTCCAGCCTGGTAAATCATCGGTTAATTGAGCACGTAAATATGTATGGAGTTGGGACTCGGTTAACTTTCAAGGTTTTCGTGCTCATGGAAATGGCAGTTACGGATTGTCATAGCGTGACTCGAACCCGCAACTTCCAGCCTCCGTATCCGTGGATACTGTTGGACGAAAAGAGCAAGAAAACAAACACCTGGTTGACGAAGTACTAACACGGACAAGAGTGTGGAACGAGTTTAATTATCTCTTAGGTGTCGTTCGGGCCGCTCATGGTGGTCACATTGAACATTTATGAATGTATGGTAAACAAACTTCAGAGTTCCACAGTTCATTTGGTTTGGTCAATCAATTTTGTAGGTTGTTTGGTTTTGATATTATAGACCTTCAAAGTTGGGATATTCTTTTATACTCATCCTGTATTTTTAAAAGAAAAATAAAAATGTTAACTTATTTAAGGGTCCTGTCTATTTAGCAATAAAATTTAATATATAGCTAATTTTTTTTATACGTAGGCATACAGAGACACGACGAAGGCCTGGGTGCGGGGTGGAGGGGTGTAAACAGAGCACTATAAGAGGGGGATGGGCACTCGCTTATAAGCTTTAGTTTGGGTATCGATGCGCCATAGTTGTATTGGTATTGAATACTTCGTGCTGTGAATACTTTAAGGAAATTATCAGGAATTATTCGTAATGTCATCGATTGATTTCTGGTCTGAGAGTGACTATGCTCTTCTAATTAATGAGGGGAAATTATTCGAAAATATGGGTACTTCTGCATCTATCGCCTCATGGCGATGCGATGCTGCACCATCGGAGACCATGGTGGTATTCAGTGCTGCACCTATAGCAACAGTCGGTATCGCGACAGAGACGCTTTTCTGGAGCACTCAGACAGCACCCTTCTGGAGCACTCAGACAGCACCCTTCTGTAATACCTAGACAGTACCTTTCTGTAATAGCCAGACACCACTCTTCTAGAGTTCCAAGACGCCGTCCTATCGCGGCTTCCAGGAGATTGAGTCGGCTACATACGACAACATAACTGAAGGTTACCTGCTGCTGGAAGCTGGCAACGTTCTGCAGCTTGAAAATGGATCTCCTGAAATGATTGTTTTACATGTGCAAACAATGGGGACTCTTTCTTCCAACGATGTGACGAATTCATCCGTGTCGGTACAGTACTTTCCGGTCTCTGAAATTGTTGACACAAATGCTGAAAGATGCCTTTTGCTGCGAAGGCATGTGGTCCCCGCTGCCTCTCGATGCTAATCCACCCTCCCATCTGCCTGACGGGGATGAGATTCACTAGTGTTTAAATAACTTTGAAGGCATTTTACACACGTTTCGTAACGATGTTGCCGATTTACACCTCGATCTTACTAACTGCGTTGTTCTTACGGACGTGGAATGTTACATGGTAGGATTTGTGCTAAGTTTTCTACCATCCTAGAGTCTGCAGCTACATTAAACATTTATATGGATGTAAAAATGTGATTTTAGAGACACGTATTTTTTACACCTATACTTTTGAACCAAGCATTTTAGCCTTATTTTTTGGCGTAATATGTATGTGTGGTTTTTTAGTTAAATATAGTGAAATGTTATTTAACTCCTAACTAACTGTATGTGTGTGTGTGTTCAGTAATTTATTTTTTCTCCAAGTAAAAAACATAAGTATTTTTTCTCGGTCTTTGGTATTAATATTGTTGCGCCTGATTTTCCCTTAGAAAAGGGACAAGTACGTGCAATATTTTCTTCTGTCTTATGTTTATTGTGCTTGGTTTTCCCTTGCAGAAGGGATAAGTACGTGCAGTATTTCATAACAGTGCTTCCTATTATATAATAACCATGCTTGGCTTATTTACCTACAATATTAAAAAATATACTCTACAATTTACTGCCCATCATTAGCTTTTTTTGTTTTACTATTACAAAAAAATAACTTGTGTGAAATAGTTAGCATATAGTCTTTTAAAGAAGAGTATTCAATTTTCATAAAATGTGCAATGCACAATGGTACCGCTACGTATTTACATTAACTACCTCTCGAGAGTGTGAAGACCGTAAGGGGAGTATGCTGACTGAAGAGATGTGATCGCATGACGACCTTCATTCTGACATGTTGCACAAGAACGTCGCCAGCCTCTGCCTNTCCCTCTCCCCCCCTTCTGTATCGCTTGCATGTAGCAGCAATCAAAATACGTCATTTCAAAATGATTTGGATACGAATTAAAATATTACACAAATACTTGCAACAAAATTATTTATTTTACGTCATAATTGAAAAAAAATACCTTTAAGAAAATTTAATTCTATAAATAAATACATCGTATTTACATATAAAATGACAGATGTTTAGCAATGTATAAACATATTATATTTACAAAACATTTTGTACAAACTTTATCATGATAAACATATTTACTGAAAAAATGCAAAAGATTGGTAAACAACAACAAATTATGAGGTAATTAAATACATTGACATTATTTCTACATAATAATGATTTTTTTTACACATAGCATATGAACATAACTTTTCTATCAAAACTTTTAATCACGCATGTCAATATTTTTTTTACATTGTAGAACGTGTGTGTTTCTTCAACTAAAAAAGTTACGAGGGGATTGGGAGGTTTTAATCACCTGGGTTTTTCTGAAGATAGAGCAAAGCTTACATGCACACGCACACCGGAGCACCCCGGGCCATTGGTCCGGTGGTGTTGTAACCTCCAAACTGTGCAAGCGCCATCACATCGTTCAGAGCATACTTTAAAAAGTTGATAATTTTTAATTTAATGAATTAATTCGCAATTTTTCCTGTCGTACTTGGCTTGAACGTCGTTTGCCCACAAATTTCTTTTTTCACATTTCCGATGTTTGTGGGAAATTTTGTTTGTGGATGGTCCATGTAGGTTACGCTGTGCAGTAGAGGATATGTACTTGCATATTTTTTCTCGTGGAATGAACTTATCACCAGGACGCGCTCCACCATTGCATTAAGACTTGGTCGAATTCCTTGGCCTCGAGCCTAGGTGCACTTTGCAGGTGGAGGCCCAGTCCGGTAAACCTTGCCTTTTCACAACATGGTGATATCCATCACATTCCTCCTGCCATTTGCACACATAATTAATTTTTACTTTTTTCGGAAATATTTGTACACTATTATTTCGTACATTCTTGCCCTGCATATGTAGACATCACGATTTTTTTTNACTTTTTTCGGAAATATTTGTACACTATTATTTCGTACATTCTTGCCCTGCATATGTAGACATCACGATTTTTTTTACCAACTCCTCCAGCGATCAAGGAAGCGTAGAGTTAGGGCACAAATTGTAATCGTAACAGTTTTTATANTTTTTTTTACCAACTCCTCCAGCGATCAAGGAAGCGTAGAGTTAGGGCACAAATTGTAATCGTAACAGTTTTTATATTCGCATGTTAACGTGTCCCGCACATACCAGCTTTCGAAATCATCGTAGCAGCTTAGCCAGTGAATTGTGCTGTCACAAAATTGAATTTGCAGAACACATCGAGCATCTGGAAAACTTCTGCGTTTGTACCCGCAATTCAGTTCACTGTACTTACTCACGTCTTCTAACCTAAATGGAGAAAATTCGGTGACGGACATTTCCATTTATTCTTCAATATCACTGTATTCGAAGTCGGAGCTGATGGGTATATCTGCGAAGCTGGGAGAGAATAAGCTGTCGGACGTTCTGGCCGATGGGGGCTGGTACGGGTTGCCTGGTGGTTGCGGGTTCGTGCTAGTAGATGGCATTGACAAAGTTGCTATATTGAAAAGGGGTAGTGGAGGGGGTCAGTCGTCTGCTGGTCGTGGTGCTGGGCACAGCACCAGCAATGTAAAACAAATGAGAAACCAAGATGGCTGTTGAACGAAGGTAAGAGACAAACTCCAGTTATGTGTAAACAAATGACAAACAAAAAAATGGCTGATGGTGGCTGAGACGCCTACCAAGATGGCGTACTGCACGTACCTGGATGGTAGAAAGAGTATGGGTGGAGGGGGTTGTGGACCTCCAGAAATTTAATTTTTTTAAATAAAATTTTGTAGATAATTTTTTATAATATTTTTAATTTTTATAAATTTTTTTGATTTTTGGGTTTTCATGGTCAAATGTCACCGTGGTCAGGGTAAAGGGCACCTGGATCCAAGGTGTCCACTGGTCGACCGTAATGACAGAGCACGAACAGCTCCGGTCCCAGGTCCCGATGTGCTAAGTCCCCATAATCTCTCTACTAACAGATTTATCGAGATTAAATGCGTACAGAAAGCTTTGGCTGAGAGGCCTTTATTGATGGAGACCTGTTGTGTACCCCTAACGCGTGTTTCGAATTTTTTTTTTGCGTCCAGTTTCTTTATTTGTGGTGTGATGGCAGACTATCGAGATAATGCAAATTCAATAAGAAAATAATTAAAAGCATTGATTAATTTGACTTCCGCGGCCTTTGAACCACATGAGCTACAATCTGCACGGCATCATCGATGACACGAATTGAACTGTGCGAGGGAAAATCACTAAAACAGTAGTTGTGGGCGCAGTTTCATTAAATGCATTCCCAATTGTGTCGTTCGATATTTTATAAAGGCCAACGATTTTAAGGAGCAAAATAATCATTCGCATACATTTTATGACAACAGAATGCAAGACACAGGCAATACAGAATGAATCAGACTAGTCAAAAAATGTGTAGTAGTTAAAACGAATGTTCAAAAATCACTGCCANCACAGGCAATACAGAATGAATCAGACTAGTCAAAAAATGTGTAGTAGTTAAAACGAATGTTCAAAAATCACTGCCCGGAAAAATTATAATGGTTCAAGTAGTTCTTCTTGAAAGCAAGTGGCGTGTCTTGTGAGCTGGTGAGGGTGTATTTGCACGTTGATTGGTCGGTGTTTCGGTGTGGGCGGTGCGTGGACGTAGCCAGAGACGACTGCAGTGAACCCGTAGGCGAGGTCTGTCTCGCTCTTCAGCGCTGATGTTTGTGGGTTGAACCCTACTTTGTGTTTCTGGGTGTGTGTATGTATGTATAGTGTGTGTGCGTGAGCGTGGGTGTGCTTTTGGTCGAGTCTCTTTAGTGCTGCCTTACGTCTTATTTACTGTTATTCACACGCGGGAGTTTAAACGCGGAAAAGGTCTTGCGGGTTAGCGTTTTGTTAAAATGCCAAAAGTACGGCGTGCATTGGTAATGTATGGCAGCTCACGAATTCCAGAAAAACGCCCACGCTGTTACACACATCCGTACTTTTTTTCAATATTAAATTCCTTGACATGTAAATAAATAACACCTGCATAATCGTTTTACATCAAAATTTTTTAGGAAACTTTAGAAAGTCAATGAATTTGACAGTGGCCATGTCAAACGTGGAATTTGCAACACAATTTCAATAAAGACTGCCAAATATTTTTCTGTAGCAGCTAACTAAGGTCTACATTTTTAGAATTCTTGGACGCCGAAAAATTATTTGCATTTTGAGAGAAATAGCCTTTCGACAAAAGTATTGTACCCATCTACTGAAGACTATTTTCTAAAATAGTTAATTGCACGAGTTTTATTTAAATTATATTTTATCATGTAGGATTACTTTCGTTTGAAATTTTTATGCTGAAAAAAAATAAAGGACTTCTCATTTTTTCCGACAATGGCGGAAAACTTGGGAAAATTTGACCCTGAAACATTATGATGTAACCCCTACACACATATAAGGAGTACCAATCACTTTACAGCAAATATATCATTTTATTTTATGGAACCTTTTAAAATTCCTGCTTTTGTCATTTTATATTCTAAACCTAGGCTTGCCTNAATATATCATTTTATTTTATGGAACCTTTTAAAATTCCTGCTTTTGTCATTTTATATTCTAAACCTAGGCTTGCCTAAAATTATCTTAAGTAAGACATATTTTCATGTATTACCCGAGATACGAAATTAAAGATCTTACCCCATAAGGGGATACCTTGGCATCCTTGGCTGTGGATACTGCATCAGATTTATTTTTTTTAAACATCAAACATTGTGTAAAAATAAGCCTTGTCAAATGTTGTTTGGTTGTGGTAGAACTATTTTGTATCGCTACAAAACTACTTGGTACTAATTATATAATATATGTTTTATAGTGAGTACCCAGCGGTTCTGTATTTACTTCAAAACAGCGAAACATTTGGCTACGTGCATTTTAACAAAATATGTTTTTTACACATAGCATATGAACATACCTTTTCCATCAAAACTTTTAATCACGCATGTCAATATTTGTTTAGATTGTAGAACGTGTGTACAAAATGTTTTCATGAAAATATATTTACTGATAAAATGCAAACGATTTTGTAAACAACAAAAAATGATGAGGTGATTAAATACATCGACATTTATTTCTACATAATAATGACGAGGGGATTGGGAGGTTTTCATCACCTGCTTTGTCGTGGAGCAGCTGTTAGGGTACGCGCGAATAAGTCTGGCCGAGGTACATACAGTCCACCTTTGCGTATATTGACCGAACAAAACACATTCTTTCGCAACTATCTGTCCGAGCTCGGGGCGAAGATGGAACCTGTGAAGACCGAGATCGTCTGCGATACAATGACTATGGACTAGTATGTGACGAGTATTCAAAGGCAAATTTGCTGACAGATTAAATGTGGCATCGGCAAAAAATAAAGAAAATCTGAAGGGGCTGAAAGATTCCATAGGCCGTACATTCGTTACCTCAATTTCCCATTTCGCCACGAAAACTAATATTCAGAACCACATCAGGGACATATTGGATGTCTGCAGCGAACGCCTGGGCAAGATAGAAAGTATTTTGATGGAAACCCAAAACCTTTAAAAAAAACAACAGTAGCTATTTTTACTAAGTGCGATATCGGACATTGCTAGCGACTTACATCGGACGGTTCAGTCTGTTCGCTCGAAGTATTTACTTGCCAAGAGGGCCAAAATTTCACATGACCTTATAAATGAATACATTTTTTAGCCTATTACCCGTCGTCTCGAATTGCTCAGGGAGAGCGATGGAACACCCATATTCGCGAAGACCGGTATCGACGATACTGCTGAGCGTATGAAGAAGCGAAAACATGATGATATACAAATAGATCGGGACAATAGAGCGGATGCGGATTTTCCACACAAGAAAAGGTACGGAAGAGAGACTTCAAACACAGTGCTCTGGTTCGTCGCTACCTACGATCTTACACTTCTCGCAATAATGATACGACCTACAGCGTATACAGTGTTACGTCCGTTAAGCCATTCGTACGTGAAAGTTGCTGGGGGCGTAGCTCAATAATGGTTCATGATTCAGTAGAGCACAACAGTATAAAATGAGTTTTATTACATGAAGATTATACAGTTGCTATTTAAATTACTATTGATCGGGGGAGCTTTAAATTGAATACCAAGGTGATTATTCATTACATTTAATTCACTCCATTTTATTTAAACCTAACTGGAAAGTCATCACCTTGTTAATGTTGCCGGAGGCTGATTCTACGAGACGGTAAATGACGGCCGGACACACCCATCTTCGTGGTCTGCTCGCTGGTCGTGTCGATGCCCAAAGGACAAAAGACGAAAAGACGCTGTTCTTGGGTGTTACGCCGGCCTATATCAAGCGTGTGGTTCTGCGGCCCCGCTCAGCGACCGGTGGAGGGGATTTCTGCAACTGTCTTATTTCGCAAGGGTCGACGACCAAATGGTGGTGTTGCAATCCCACTCGTTTCCAGTTTAATGTTTGAAGGTGTGATCAGGCAAGCCGTTCAGCTAAGGCCTGATCACACCATAACAATAGGCATAATGATAAATGGTTCCTCGGTGCTGATGAAATAGATTTTCAACCTGGTGGGATCATCCAAGTAGGCAATTACAAGACCTTTGGAACTCCCGGGATTTAAGAACTTCTATTTCGCAAGGAGCCCGGAGAGTTTACAGATTCCGACTTGTTGGAATACAAGACATTGCTCGAACTTATGAATGCACTTTACCATGATAACATTTATGACACATGTGTTTATAAGGACGAAGATCATGAAAAAATCGACATTCTCGCAGACTTCTTCAGTGGCCTAGCACTGAAAAGTGGTGAAGGTCTGAAAGAGAGAGACGACGACAAGAACACGGACTATGTATTCTGGGACGACGCGAACAAGCTGGTCGAAAGGATGCAGTTATTAATCGCTTCACAAAGGATTGGAAATTACTCTCACACTAACGAGGTAATTTCAATCATCGAGGAACTGAAGGAGGGAGGCTACATAGAATGAGTCGATTGGGAATTGCCAATTAACTGCACACATCTGTGAGATGCAACTACTGATGCCGCAATACCGTAATATGTAGGATGAACGACCTATTTCAAGCCGACTTCGTGGAGATAATACCGTATGCTTGGGTCAACAAGAGCTATAAATGCATGTTGACTGTCATCGATGCATATAGCAAATTCTCCTGGGAAGGCCTGTCAAGTCGAAGAATGCCCGTGATGTCACCGAGGCCATGTTGGATGTATTGTGCGAAAGATTCATTCCGACTAATATACAAACTGACCAGGGCAAGGAATTCTACAATGCGAAGTTCAAGATCGTGGTGAATAAACACAACATAAATAATTATTCCACATACAGCAATCTCAAAGCTTCTATCGTCGAGAGGATCAACAGGACTCTGAACTGCAAGATGTGGAGGCACTTCGCTGCGAATGGCAACTACAGGTGGTTGGATGTACTCCCAAAGCTCGTAGGGAGTACAATGATACCATTCACTCTACCAAACGCATGAAGCCCGAAGACGTGAAAGCCGAATCCGTGCTGCGAGCATTGTACACTGACGTGAAAATGAGGGACCCACGCAAGCCTAAAGCCAAGGTTGGAGACTTAGTGAGCATCTCCAAACAGAAAGGCATCTTCGAGAAGAAAATTACAGTGAATTGGAGCCCCGAACTCTTTCGTATGCGACGTATACGCAACAATGCTCCGAGGACCTTCTTTCTCGATGATCTGAATAACGTACCCATCCATGGTGGTTTCTACAAGGAGATCTTGCCTACTAAGTTTCCTGATGTGTATTTGATCGAGAAGGTGCTGAAACGGCGTAATGGACGGTCGTATGTCAAGTGGTGGGGTTTCCTAGCTCTCTACAATTCCTGAGTCGACGATTATGACATCGAGCAGTGAACACCGAAGATTGCAATTATTATATCCTTGTATATGTGTTTACTCATGTCGTAATTTACTGAAAAAAAAATTGTTTATAAGAATGTTTTATTTATTTTCATATACTCTCACTTTATATAAAAAAAATTTTTAATAAAAATATTTAAATCTAAAAATAAATTTTTTTAAATTAAATATGGCAATTTACGTGACCTCGTCACTGTTCGGTACTGCTCGATAGCCCTCTGGTCGATAGTAAATTATCTGTGGTGGTTGAAACATGAGTCACCAGTGTGCTCTGGTGGGCGATACTAAAAATAAATGGACAATAGATAAGCATGGTGTGGAAGGGGTCGAGCGAATATGAGTAATTGGCTGACAGCACCACCTATACTTTAAAAACATAATCAGATATGGCTGCCACCTGGTGGCTAAATTTACATCTCGCCTGATGGGTAAATCGATAATTAATACACAAACGCCTCCTAGGTGATGTAAAAGTAAACATATGAAATATAATATGGCTGTGTCCTAAAGAATGAGTAATGGTGAACGGGTGGAGGCCTGCCGACTAACTAACCAATGAGAAACATTGGAAGGGGACGGGAATGTTAAGACAATGTGATTTATTGTAGTGAGGTGAGTCGTCTGCTGGTCGTACTGCTGGGGGAACCTCTGGAATGTAAGTGTTTTAGATAATTTTTTAATAATTGCTAGTAAAATAAATTTTTATTAATTTTTTTTTTACATTTTTGAGATTATGTTGGTTGTTAAAGTTCAAGGATCACCAGGTCATTGTCACCGACATCCAACATAGCAAACAAGATTGCCGCCGGGAGGCTGGAATTTCAGAGCATGTTCAACTCCTATAGTTGATTTCATATAAGGCCACATTCTGACAGTCGGTGAGTGGCAACTTAAAATATTCAAAACAAACAATGTGCCATTTACAAAATCATGTATCAGCTGATGCACGAACAAACAGAAATGAATATTATGTTGGCTATTCTGAGAGCAGTGCCTAGGCACATCAGACAAGCAGAAAATACGCGGATAGGAATGAGTTCGTAGATTAATTAATACATTTTATTTTATGTGGTCATAAAACAGCAGTTTTTAGTTTTAGATACGAAACTTCGTTATAAAATAGTAATGTATAGGTGTTCAAAATGAGATGCACAATAAAACGATCCGTATCCAAATGTAACAAAAAAATCGATACCTTTTTCAAGTTTCCAGACTCTCCAAACATGTGCTGCCATTTTGTGAGGTACAGGCGCGCCATCTGTTACAACACGCCCTTCCAAGCTATCTGTTATCCATATCACGAACTACACCCAGAAACATATTATAGTCTTGTTGTTTAAAATAACATATTTACGCTCATATACAAATGGTTTTATTTTCCCGCCAGCTCTGTATAATTTTTAAAGTAACATACATTTCGTGTACAGCGTTTACGAACGACCCTACACACGTCCACCAATCTCCGTTTACGAATGCAGCGCCACCCAAGCAGTTCACCAATTGCCACCCGTAGCAGCACCTCCTGGACGCACTGACTCGCCACATCAAAGCCTATACTTGATACACCAGTTGATGGCGAATGGATACATAAACGAAAAGGCGCGGCGGTTGTCAACTGTCAAGAATGTGGCCTTCTTCTTAAATGGTACACAGTATTATACCCTCTTCGCCCCCACGCTCTTGTCCGCAACTCATCATTTTACTACTACTTACGTCGCGCCCAAATTTCGATCGAATTTAAAGTTTAATTATAATGAATCGTTAAGTCTTAGATATTACTAATTGTAAATGAAAATCACAACATATGTAAAGAAATGACTCCGATTTTTCTTGTTTGATTTACATTTTTGATTAATTTACGGACTTTGGTTGCATCTTTCTCATAACAGTATTTCATCGTAGTATACTCGGAACTGTAATCTATAAGTGTAGAATTTAGGTTTCGTATTTTTTTCTCAATACTTACGAAAACATGGTTATCGTAATTTGGTAAAATAACAGTTTTAATTATTCTATATAAAATTTTGTGAAATATTAATTCCATATCTGTAGTAAATTACTTTCGTGTTTTCCACGTTGAACTATTTCACAGTTATGTGTTCATGCATTACATTATCATGCTTTATAAAATTATTTTTAAAGTTTTACAACCTTGCTTTCCCTAACGATGTGGCATTTGTAAAATAATTAAAAGAAATATTTTCCAAACTGATATTTCAATACAGGCCTGTAATAAGTATGTATTCTTAATAACTAATAAGAGTCTAACTTTACCCGATTGAGATTCTAAATTTCTTATTATTCTGTAGGAAAGGCGTGAATGCATACATACGTGTGTCTGTATGCGCGGCCTTGTTGGTGAAGTTAGACTATTAATTCAAGTCAGCTTGGAACTGTAATTTTTTATTTTTAAAGAAAGGTGTATTTTTAAGAATGGATGGTGTGAGGCAGTCGCAGGAGTTATGTAATATTTCGGGTAATTTTTTAAGTACTACATTAAGAGATATATAGTCAGTGATGTTATGCACTTACTGATGTGAATTTCAGAGCCACTTGGATGTCCCATCAGGCAAGTTATCACTCGTACAGCATTTTCACGATCATTGAATTAGAACCACGCTTAGGACACTGGGCCAGATTTTATAGATACGAAAGTTAAGCTTCTTCCGAGCAGCTGGATCGCTATTGGATCCCTGTGACGTAACTGAAGTAAAATAGCAGCTCGGCACTAAACGTTAAGGAAGTCGTACCATTTCGCGAAGTAGAGCCATTCCATTTCCGAGAGGCTCGTAAAATTTTCTATGCTGCAGTTCAAGAGCAGCTTGGATTCTGCGAGGGCATCTAAGGAGTTTATGTGCTTGAGAATCCACGCCCTTGAATATTTATATTTTATAAGGTGTCGATAATCAGCTACCGGTGATCACGCGTGAGTAATTAATTATCCAACTTTGGACTTCTGTCGTCAAACCAGTTTACTACCCGTAACAAGTCATTATCACCTATCGCCTCCGGTTCTGGGATTTTAACGATGCATGGATGTCGGTACCATGTAGGTTACACACACACACACTCACACACAAGAATCATCGTTCTTGTAGTTTCTGATTTTATGATGCTTCGATACAGTTAATGTCANGGATGTCGGTACCATGTAGGTTACACACACACACTCACACACAAGAATCATCGTTCTTGTAGTTTCTGATTTTATGATGCTTCGATACAGTTAATGTCATGTCTCGTCCGATAGTGTGATTTTATACGGCTTTATAGCAAACAGAAGATAACAGAAACCATAGAAATAGAAGGCACGGTCGCAAGATGCTCAGGTGATTTACTACACCTGCGAGTATGTCATCGCAAAATACCTAGTGCTCTCCTTTACGATAGTCGTTCCGCACGCGACATCTTAGAGCGTGGGATGAGATGTCACGCGATCTTGGCGTCACTTTGTTCACATCGTTGCTCTAGATCACGAGATAAATTGCCCGAGGCCCATAGCTGGATATGAACAGAATATTTTCGGAATATTCCTGCTCGGGAAGTATTAGAAGTCCAAACATCTTGAATTGAGATTCCATAACCTTTGTAGTTTTGAGTCATACAGTATGGCAGTTCAGCGTTCTGATATTGCGTTTCTATTTGTGACCCATGTGAGTAACGGACTGTCTACGCCAAGCGCGCTAAATACCGAGCTACAGTTGAAATAAACATAACCACATCCACACCCATAGCCATCGCCACAATCATGGAATTACTCCTTGGTACAATTTATATAATAAAGCTCGGTGTTTTCACTTCGTGTCATGCCAGACTTCACTTCCTAACGAGAATTTTTAGGGGAATATTTTTATTTAAGATGGCCAAATTGTCACGTAAACTTTTTCCTCTATATTTTTGTTTTTGTAAATATTTCGATTGTGTCATTCCTTCAGCTTCGCATAAATTCTAATTTATATTAATATTTTAGTTTACACAGGAAAAAAAATTATGAAAGTAGAGACATTAATACTATTCAAATGAACTTCTGATTTTGATAACGGAGACGTTGAAGACACCTAATGTGACTTATACATTACTACTAGGGGTGAGTTGCGATTGTCAATGCATACATTATCCAGTAGTAAAGTTAAAATGTCTCCAACATACCATGCAATTATGCAGTGGCAATGGTTATTGGCGTAGTTATGCGTGATTGTAGCAAGCACTATAGACTAGTCTGTTCGTGTTAACGTAAATTTTCCAGAAGCCCTGCTACTTTTGGGCTATTCTTATCGTACTTTTCCGCCACGTATAAACAAATATGAAAGAAAACTGTCTAACGCACCGTATTTTTGCGCTGGTTAGACAATAAAAAATAATATAACAACTAAATATGTTTCCAATGTTGCACTCCTGAAAACCTAAATACGAAAATAAGAAACTTTTACTTCCGCAACATTGTAAAATATATATTTTTTACATGAGAATTATGCCTTGCTAGCCATTGTCGATATACATATTTTCTGCCTTAAGTCCATATTGACTATTAAATATTTTAATTGATATGGAAAAAAAGTGAATTTTACAAAAATAAGTGATATTGTTGACTAAAGTATAAAACTATTGTGATAACGTATTGATTATGGTAAGAACTGAGATGTTAATCTATTGGTTATGTTTTTTTTTCAATTGCCAGTGTACGGCATTGCGGTTCATCGACCGTGGTCACGTGCTAGAGGACAGCGCCGTAATTGGCTGCCAGCGTCGCCAGTCATATGCGCGGCTGCACATCGCTGCGTACCCGCGGAGCCGCAGCCGCAGCCGCAGCTGCAGCCGCAGCCGCACTGGATAACGCGATTACGTGTCGTGACAGCTTTCGTAACGGTAACATGGACTAGAGTGCGCGTGTCAGCTGAGTCCCAAAGTCGAACAGCTTTCTAGCCACTAGAGAACTTGGACACTAGAGGACTTGGACTCGTGTTTACGGTCTATTCATACCATCTTTACATTTTCTGAACCAAACCTTTGAAAAATCACTCGTTGGAGTACATGTTGAGTTGTTTCCTCAATAAATCATATATTACAATATTTTAGGACCATTCCATGCACGCCGATGTGGAATTTAAATTACATTTTGAGCCTAAAAACAATGTTTATACTTATTAAAATATAACTGGCTTTTTCTAGGTATGTGTGTACACACACACACACACACACACACACACATATTTTCCTTATATTGTAGACGTTTGAAAATAATTTATGGGTGTGGCAAGTTTTGGACATACCAGTACCAAATTATGTTGAATTCTCTGTGAATTCCCAAAGAAATTCTGTAAATTTAAAGAATGTGTGGTAAGTGAGAGAAATACAAATTTTCCTGATGGTTGTATATTTTCATGAAGATCTCCCTTTCTTTCACAATAAATTATTGTGTGTTGTTACAGGCGTGACAAAATAAGTTACGGGTGAGACTCTATACACCAAGACGTAAGAACATCTTTCTAAACAGATTTTTTTTATTACATCACATAAGCCACGTCCGCTTATTATAAGAAACGACTTCATTAGTAATACGACAATAATTTTACGATAATAAATACAAAACACTTCATTCAGTTTAGTGAGGTGAAGAGCGTGTACAAGAACTTGTCATAAGACCTATAAAACATATCACAGTATTCAGAAACTGCGCTATCTTACAATGGTACAAACATTAACAAACAATTTTACAAACATTTCACTTTGGTTCATAGTACGCTGTTACCTGCTACCTTCATTACTGGTTTTGGAAGATACTTCAAAATTGTCCAAATAAAAACAAAACATGTGTCTTCACCGCCAAGCTTACTTTGGCACATCCCTGTAAACTTGTACGTTTATTTTATTACCTTCATATTCTACTAATACACATTGTCCTGGTCTGAGATCATCCTTAGAAACTAAAGGGATGGTTTCTTCTTCATTACCTTCACTTAATTATGTTTCTGAATAAATGGAATGGTACGATACTCTTCCCTTCGTTATGCTGCATTTCTCTGAGTGGGAGGAAGAAGTACGGCCTACTGAGAGACAGAATTGGTTATTTGATGGTTGAAAACAGTATTTTGACTGAACTCCAGGAACAGCCTGTACATGGTTCCAACGGTACAGTAGCATCTCTTTGCATATGTGAATTTCTTCCGACATTACGAAAATGCGTTTTATTCAGAAATTATGCCATTTGCATTACTATAACGGAACTTCAACTCATTCCACGCTTTAGGTTTGACCATTCCCCCTACACCATCTGCGGCCCGTTCACTGTGAGAAGTGGTAAAGAAGTGTCACTCCCCAATGAGCCCAAAGTCATCCAAGAAGAAGCATAAATTAAACGAATTGTATTTGTTTCTTAATTGGCTGGCACAACCATGAGAACACATTTACATAGCTTAGTTACTTGAATTCTTCTGTGACACAATTTATTACTTTCTGTAGAAAATCATGAAAAGAAAACTTTTCGTGTGATAGTTCTTCACTGATTACAGCAAAATATCTCACTTTTTCATCACTTAGCCTAGCACAACATGTAAAAATTGGGATTTAATGGTGGCTCCAATTAGCGCTCTGAATTTCTTCATGATAGACTGCGCCATAGTTCTCAACAAAGTGTACTTGCATGGTAATTGTATCTACATAAATATTCCGCTTTTGTTCCTCAAATAATTTATACTATTTTATGTACAAAAGTGATACCTGGAAGCAGTAACCTGCTTCTGAATAAGATTCAGTACATCCTCAACTGAACCTTCTCTTAAAATTATTTTTGTATAGCCATCATAATCATCATCATCATCATCATCATCATCATCATCATCATCATCATCATTTCACTGTTTAAACTTAATGCTTTTGTCTAAATAATTTTCTGGTTGCAAAATATCTTCAATATTATCTTTAGTGGCAGTATCCTGTCATACATGTGTCCTTAAACATCAAAACAGATAGTTTCGATTAAATCACCAATACTCTGGGGGAAATGATCTAAGCATTTAAGTAATCCTCAAAATAATTTAACTTAGGGTAGGAACATATGCAGACATTATGTGGTCGATTTGATGAGGGAAGAACCTGCAGAGGTCTTAATTCATAAAACTTGGACATTACAAGGTTACACTAAGAATAAGAATTTGTTTGCACAAACAAATGAAATATTTTGTTGTTCAAACCAAATTAATTTGTTGTTTTATTTGTTTGCAACAAACATTTTGCTTGTCGGTTCGAACTAAATTTTGCCACTACCAAATATTTTGTTGCCCCTACTTCTTCGTATTTTTTCTGTTCTACCTTTGTTGTTCGGAATCTTTCAAACATTTTCGTTTTAATTATTATTTTTTTTAATTATGAAGGTAATTTTTATTTTTTCATTCGTCTTGCCTTGTCTCCCTCTCTTCTGTATTCAGGTGTTCCTTCCATGTATCAGCATAATCTTTCAACCTCTCTCTCCACATACGTACACTTTCTTTGCTGTCCTGTATCCTAATTTGTAAAAAATTATATATATATATATATAAANATTTTTTTTAATTATGAAGGTAATTTTTATTTTTTCATTCGTCTTGCCTTGTCTCCCTCTCTTCTGTATTCAGGTGTTCCTTCCATGTATCAGCATAATCTTTCAACCTCTCTCTCCACATACGTACACGTTCTTTGCTGTCCTGTATCCTAATTTGTAAAAAATTATATATATATATATATGAACTTCAGAATCACAGCTATCGTGCTTGACTGAATGAAAACAAATTATCTAGAGGCTTAGTCTACTTCAAAATTATCTACTTCTCGAACTATGCTCTACTGTTACAAAGAATAACTGTATGGATATTGGTGTTACGGGTGTAACAGATTTTAATATAAAATTTTGCCTTACCAAGCACAATTATAACCAATTAAGATGCTGTTAAAATTAATATATGTCTAACTTACCCGTCCATTCACATGCGAAAATCGTATCCAGCTTAATGTTTAATAAAACAAGTAAACTTTTGTCTTTTTTTTTGTTACGGTGTGACAACTATGTATATAGTTACATAATTACTACATACGTGATAAATTAATTTACCTGGAGAATGCGTTTGTTGAACTTCCTTTTGTTGTACAGTTTGGTAGTAAGAACACTGCCTTGTTGCTGCCAAACAGCTTTATGTAGGGAAAATATAAGCATGCGAATCAAACAGATCGCCACACAATTTTCCTACCTTGGAAATAAAATTGTTCTTTGAAGCTCTTTATAAATTGTTACCATTTTGTATATTTTTACATAAAATAACCCTTTATACATTCCTGCTTTTTTTTTCCTCTTTCGTTTAATTTAAAAACACGAAGAAAAAGGTGTATTTTGGTAATGACTAGTAAGAAATAGTGATTATGAAAACAATACAATAGGCATTGTATCTTTTTACGTTATTTGTTGTTTTGTTTACACGTTGTAGAAGGATAACCTAGCAAGTAGCCTGCAAGTAGAACTGTATCATGGCTTCATAAAATTTGGAAGTAAGCACGAATAGACTATAACACAGTTTTATGTAAATATGTGATTTGAAATTGTAGCGTACTTCCCCAGATCCAATTTTAATGCAACCAAGTTATTATCGTAAATAAGTTTTTTCTAGTATCACAAATATGTTGGAAACCCTGATGTCGACTTTGTTCTTTATGTGACGCGATTTTGACGTTAACGCTTGCAGTTTATGTAGGGGACATGTGCGGAAGGAGGAAATCTTGAGTTTACACCCGCTTCTCGCCTAGGTTCTATCCACTGACAGCTTCATAGGCAGACAGTGTTTCCAGGTTGTTAGAAACATTTATCACTCCATACCTGTGATATAGAAAGATATATTGAGAAGGGGTGGGGTCTCCGGCTTAACCTCTCTAAAAATTTTAAGGTGGATTTTAATTCGATATACTGCAGGGCGATATCAATGAAGAATTCCACCTTTCGTCCTTGAAATATATTTCTGTCTGCGCCACTACTTAGAGGTTTGTTCAAAAATCCCTAAGGAGTGGTAAACATTTTTAATAAAACATTGAACTAACAAGATGCTGCACAAAATGACATGATAGTTTTTATTACATGTCAAATTAGTAAACGTATATTTCATAATGGCAGAACATTGCGTTTATGTTCTTTACTTGATAAAATGTCTTATCTTAAAAATAAAGTACACCGTTTGTGGATGCATTCCAAATACAGATTAAAAAGATATGGTTTAGTTTTCTTTTCGAAAATGTGGCATTGGAGGACAATAGCGGAAGTCAGCTCATGAGTGATATAATTTTTTAAAGGGCAGCGTTTTCATTGATTGCAGCTACCCCTCCGCTAGATGATTTTAGAAAATAATTGCCGCGTTTACTTTGAGAAATTCCATTCGCCCAGGGATTTACTTCTCAACGTGGCAGCACTGCAGTTTCCCGTCTGCACGTCTGTTTCCCGTCTGCACGTCTGTTTCGTGCACTTTGTGAGGTGCCGCGCAGCTGCTCCAGGGAATGGCCTCGGATCCTTCCACTCCTTCGACGACACACGTGTTTATAGCATACTACCTTCGGCGTCACTTAAGGCTAACGCGCTGCAAACATGTGCATTTAATTCGAGATCTCATTCCTCTGATGGCTGGTAGTAGTAGGAAAAGGGGCATACCAACACACCTGGCGTCCTGGCAGGGAACGAGGGGACGAGCAGGCCGCCGTCCTGGATGAAGTCATGCGGCAACCTCCTGCTCTGTCATTCCTCGCAAAAGGCGACCATTTTCACTTTTTACCTCGGAAACAACCAACATTTCCCGAATTTCTTGTAGAATTTTATTGTTACCAAAATTCATAAGAGTCACTTAGTCCGAAAATAGCATGACCTCGCAATGTGACTAAGTGACTCCATTTTTGGAGATGATGAGTTAGGAGTGGAGGAGGTACCCTATCATTCCACTCTGTCAATCCATGCCAGCACCGTTCATCTTGTCTGAAGAATGTTCCAGTTTATAGCCCTGTAATGCAACTTATCTTATTCCTTCCAGTCTCTGTCACCCACGCCCATTCTCTCTCGCCTGCTCTATCCCTTGGTATTTTCTCATATTCCTTCTGGACTACTTTTTTTTCTCTCTTATGTGTTTTTTTCTCATGCTCCCTCATTCCTGCCTCTCTCTCGCTCTTGTCCGTTCTAAATCCTTGCGAGGTTTTCTCGTAATCCTTTCATTCTCCTTTATTTCCACCCTTTCCTCGCTCTCTTGCCTTCCGAGCCCTCTATTCTGGATGTTGCCTCATCACCGTCGTCCGCTACTACGTTGGTTTTCTCATTTTCCTTCTGGATTCCTTTCACTTGGCGTCCTGGGGGTGACGAGTCCAATGCTCTTGTCATTCCACCTGCATGACACGGAGCGAAGCATGCCCACGCATGCTAGCCTAGAAACTCACCGCGCGAATGTCAAGTACATCCTAGGCCCACTAATAAGAATAGTTGGCTGTAATTTCCGAACAGTTCAAGATAGTTACCAAATTCATAACATTGGCATCACCCCCGACGATGAACTGGGGTGAAGGGATCATGCACACCCTAAGCCTTCTTACAGGCATAGTTTCCCACCTTTTCCCCCCCACGGAAGCTATAGCCACCAAATACATATCATAAACATCACATCTGATGAAGAACAGGGTGGTAGGGTCAAATGTATTTTAAGACATCTTATAAGCATAGTCGACCGACAATTACAGGATGGTAGTGTCAGGTACGCCCTAAGTCTTCGTATAAGCATAGAGGACTACCTTTTCCCACCCACTGGGGCTATAGTCAACAAATTCATAACATAGGCAACACTTCCGATGACGAAAAGGACCGCAGGGTCAAGTACTCCTTAGGCCTTCGGATACGCATAGTTTGCCCGTCATTTCCCACCCACCGAAACTACGACCCGCAATTTCATATCATAGTCATCACTTCCGACTGCAATCAAGGAGATAATGACAAATATACCTTAAGATCTGCTATATGCATAGTTGGACAGCATTCCCAAACCTTTAAAGTTCGGGAACATGTAATGACTGTCCACGCATGAGGTATACATACAAGTGCGTTCCAAAGTTACAATCGCATGTAGGAGTTTAGGGTCTGAAATAGCACATACATTCGCATCGACCTGCACACACTCGTCAATCACCCACAATCGCCCTTGTCTGCTACCACAAGTGTCTACCTGCTCGGATCCCCCTCAGTGACAGCTCGCCTCCCTTCGTTCACCACCATCCATAATATATATATAAATGTGAAAATATATGCATAAATAAACGCTAGCATGGGTAACATACGACAAACAACTATATGCAAAAAATCAAGATATATACAAATGCACTGCATGCATGTTGTACATAATTATGGGTTACTATACATATGTACTCGTAGTATAATAAACATTCACCATCAGTCTTACATAAGGGTCGGCGGCACGAGTCATCGTTAGGCTGGTTAACTTAACAACCAGTCATGTATTAAAAAAAAAGTTGTATACAATTGAACTGATAAGACATATGTAGACTCAGGTTACACTTAAGCATGTATGTGTTAATANCTGCATGCATGTTGTACATAATTATGGGTTACTATACATATGTACTCGTAGTATAATAAACATTCACCATCAGTCTTACATAAGGGTCGGCGGCACGAGTCATCGTTAGGCTGGTTAACTTAACAACCAGTCATGTATTAAAAAAAAAAGTTGTATACAATTGAACTGATAAGACATATGTAGACTCAGGTTACACTTAAGCATGTATGTGTTAATATAAATAAACACCATCAGCCTAGGGGGCTGCAAAGCAAAAGCGTAAATGTCTTTCTGAAGATAAGGACTACTTGAAGTTTGGACAATAGAAAAGCAGATTCGAACTCTGTACTCTGCTCAGAGTTATCTCGCAACCTACTCATCACAGAAAAACATAGATGCAGACATGTATCGTGAACCTTCTGCGTAGAGCACCATGAAGTTTAGCTACTTATTTTCTGAAGACCCCAATGGCTTGGTGTATAGACTACGGGTGTTGGTTCCATTGCACAGAAGTGGATATCTTTCTGTAAGCTAAGATATGAATTCGGTTATTGGTGAACTAAGAGCAGGAAGCCACATTACAAATAATATATAATGCACGCATGTGCGATTTGGTTAAGAATATGAATAAATACAAAAAAATTACTTTGTTTTATTTGTGTAATTCCTATCGTATAAGAAATGTACCTACTGCTATGTGTTTGTAAATGTCTGGTAGGCTGCAAGTAAATGTATTGCTACAATACTTCCACTCACTTACCGATGAACAAGAAACATTGATTTTGTACTTCTGCTTTGTCTATTCAGACTATCACTGCACGCGAACATGCAATGACTACTTTCATGTTGTCGTGATGTAAGGAGCGAATCTTCAGAGTCCCTTGCTGTTGACGATGCAGTCAATGTTACAGATGGTAAGTCTTAAACCCATGCTTCCGTCATATTGTAGCAGCATACGCAATCGCGGTGGATGAATGTAGATGTAATGATCTGATTTCCGCCACGCTCGACAACGAAGTGGGAACCATTTTTTACATGATGTATGCTTGTATACGATTATCACTAAATGATGCTTCGTGTTGCCCATCTCGGGTTGTCACAGTGTAACGCGCTTGTTACCTACTTATAAATGACTGGCAGGCTGCAAGTATTTGAGATGAGCATACACTGAGTACGGTCATGCACGAAAATATTTTGTTGGAGTGATTTTTCCATGATTTTCTCGATACTTAAATATGAAGATATATAAAACACAAGTTTTTTAATTGCTTATCATGTTGTATTTTTACTTGTGAAATGATTGGACTCTCTAGGGGATTGAACCTGCGATCCTTTATTTTCAAGGATGATGCACTGTCTCCAGCGACATCAGGGTACATGAGTTATTTCCTATAAAAAATATTTGAATGCCATGTGTAAAAAGTAAGTATTTTTATCAAGGGTAGCGTGTAATTACAATACTTGTAAGTGCCGAGTTGCTTTCTTGGTCAGTAATGTATATATACCATGTACGGAAAGGCAGGAGGGTCATTGTGGTCTGTGCTTCCATTGAGATCACATCGACAGCTACGAGATGCACTCGCGGCCTCAGATCTTCTGTGTATAAAACAGCTACACCAGTTTTATTTTCAGTTAAGGTAAACCTCTTTCCTTTATGTTTTGGGTCTTCTAAAAGCAGAGTACATATATAGTTGAAGTGCGTGTGTGTGTGTGCGTGTGCGTGTGTGTGTCGTTACCTCTTTACTTGTCACTACAAAGTTCGTACATTTAATTATATTTCTATATAAATAAAAACTTAGTGGCGAGCGATTCATGGGTAATTCGTTTCGTAATGAGCTTACGGTTCTAGCATTATAAATGGTATGTTTTCATGTACCATTTGCTGTTATAATAATTTTTTATATCTGTTTGTCTCAGCGCGTAGCGGTGACATGTCTCTCGCGAGGCTAATGGTTTAAATGTTTGTTGTTTCCTGTGTGCTTACAGTTCCACCAAAGTGGAAAGTCAGAGCATGAGACTCTTCCCCTCAAGGACGCCAGGTAGAAGGAGTTCAGAAGGAATATGAGAAAACCGAAGGTGGAATGACAGAGCATGTTGAGAGAAGTTGCATGACAGGACAACAAACTCGAACATTCTTCAGGCAATATGGATGGTGCTGGCATGGAATGACAGACCGTGAATGATAGGGCCATTTTTCCACTCTTCGCTCTTTCCCAAAATAAAGTTACGTAGCCACGTTGTGTGGTTATGTCATTTTCAGTATTCGTCATATTAATTTTGGTAAAAAATATCTGTAAGAGATTTTTTCTGTTTTTGAGAGAAATTCAAAATTTATTTCGGCATTTTTGAAGGAAAAAAGGGGAATTCCGAGGGGGGGGGGAAGGAAAAATAAATGGCCGCCTTTGGCCAGTAATGACAGAGCAGGAGGTTGCCGTGCGACGTCGTCCAAGATAGCCGCCGCGGCTCCGCAGCCTCCAGCCCCGATCGCTAGAACCCCTTATTTTCCTGCTACTGTTACCAACTTGGTGGGTGCATGTAAGTCAGCGTGCCAGTTAAAATACGTGCAGGTAGGGGCAGTGACTTGGTTCGAACGTTAATTTCATTAGTGTTTAATTAACAGTGAACTGCCTGTAGTGTTCGTGATAAAAGTGTTGGCGACCGTTGAGACGTGTGCCCAGTGCTCCCGCTAGGGATGCCGGCTTAAGTCGACCGAGCTTTAAACTATCTTGACTGACGTCTAACTGGCGTTCTCAAGACGTGGGGTGCAATTCTCGTTTCTTTTCCGTCTATTGGGAGTCAATTTACGTCGTGGAAACAACACGCGGGTGTGATTTGCCACGGCACGAAGGTCTTTGTCCGCCCAGTCACGCCCTTTTAATGGTTCCGGTTTGTCTATCACTCTCTCTTTTACTCTATGTTTCTACCCTCTCCATCTCGCTATGCTTATCTTCTCTCTGTTTCTTTTTTGTCTGTTCGTCCACACCTCGTACGTCTTTCTTTCTCGCCCGTACTCCGTGTTGTGGCAGGCTTCTCTCCGCCCTGTCATTTGAAGTCCGGACACGTCTGATTGCAGAGGGCTTCGAACAGGCTGAATTCCGTTTCGGAACCAAAACTTGGTCATGCAGTTGTTGGATGTGGAGTATCCCCCCTCTCCGGTCCGCTTTATCGATCAAGTTTACTGGGAACCTCTGAAAATATATTGAGCAAGATTTTTGCACAGTTGGCACATGCACAGCATTGGTTCACGAATTGCCACAAAGACTGTGAATGTTGTTTAAGCCTGAGTATTCTGTGTATCAGTATTTTTATGTATTCATTGTCAATTCCACCTAGCCTCAATGTATCGTGTTTACATTAAAACTAGGTCAGAAAATGTATATAATTTCAAAACACGTATTCGTGTAAGCAGTGTGCTTAACATTACTCAGAACATTTCAGTGTTCAAACTCAGAATTTGGTTAATGTTCTCTCTACCCATGTTCCTTCCCCTGCGGGTGAACCACGGTGTAGGTACTGTACGTAAACAGGAAGGCGCAGACTAAGGAAATTAACAACACGCGTGGAAAATTCCCCCAAGTTTGATGGTCGGAATCGATGCGACTAGCTGCCGATTGGGGTGGTCACGCGTGTTAACCGCGCCATCAGCCGCCCGGTGTAACAGTGTATATAGCCGCGGCGTCGGCACGCAGGGCGGAGTGATGGATCGCGGGTCGTCACGGCACAGGCAACGCCAGGCAGCGCAGTCGCGTGCGGCTGGAGGCCGGCCCGAGTCCCTATCGATTGCAGGACTCGCGACCGGCGAGTCGGATCGATAGGTCGCGCACATCGCCTCAATCACGGTACCTCCGGCCTAGACGGCTAGGGGTCGTTAGTGCGATCTCGTGCCGCGCAGTGCTTCTGCTCTCGACCCTGTGGACGCTTGCCGCGCCTAGCTTCTTGCAGGAGCGCGGAACACGTACGACTGCAGAAGCGCGGTCTACCGAGTGTATAGCTGACTCATGTCACACGCACCAGCAAAATGCCCTTACTAACAGGCAGTATGGTGGATATCGTTTCCCAGGTGGATACCGAACCAATAAGGAAGCCATAACAACACGCAGCAGCTAATCGCATGGGAAGCTTATTTTCAGAGCCTTGCGTGTTTGATAAATGCTTTCCTGTTCTGCACCAAGATCGATATTGTACTTGTAAGGTTCCGCGCCGCACCTATGCGCCACGGCAGATGTGGCAATTCAAGTGTAGAATATCGTAATGGTAAACTTGGCGCGCAGGATAAAAATTTTTGTCTCAAGAAATTTTGTACCTAAAAGTTTTTCTTCTACGTGATACAAGTTTTATCAAATTCAAGGCGGCGTTCTAAAACATTACTCTGCGAGTAAATTTTTATCTTTGGCTGTCTCAAAACACTTTGAGTAAATGTTTTACACGCTCTCGGCAATATTCCAAAACTGCAGAGTCGTTACTATGAGCATCTTACAAGAGTAAAACTTTTACACGCAACAAGCGATAAACTGAAAACGGCGGAAAGTTTTGTAGAATCAAACAAATTGAAAGGAAATGTGGACATTATTTTTACAGAGACACATGGGAAAATTACATGACGAGTGATAATATTTGTATTTTTATTTAACAGTTAACTTTTATAAAGGTTATATTTTTATATGTAATGTTCGTAGTTAATTTATCGCAAGTAAAGCTGTTTATGTATATAACAAATATTTTGAAAAATAAAGAATTAGGGAATGGAACAAATATTAATTTGGGATTTATTTTGGTTGCTTAATCAGTACATATTTGTAACCAAAGAATGGTATTTACATCACACTCCCTCCAAAACCAAGTTTACTTTTGCTTTCCTCGGCTGTTACTCTCTGTTACTTTGCTCTACTCTCGCAGTAACGTTTTAGAATGCCGCCCAAATTAGCGTAATTCCTTTATCGGTTGAAAAATATGAGTTTTTACTATATGTATGTATACGCGATTACGGCTGTAATACCGATTTCCTTTAATACTTGCCACATTTCAAGAATTGGCATGGCATTTAACTCTCTGATCGGGAATACTGCTACCAAACATTTCCATTTCAACGAATAACGATGCATTACCCTACTGACACGTTCGTGTTGGTCTGCATGTGAAAGAGTGTGCTGCGGGTAGGGGAGGGGGGATGGGGGAGACCACTTAAAGTGAACATACGTGGCTTTTGAAAGAAATTGTACGAAACATTTTTGAGGGGGGGGGGAGCTAGCCCCCCCCTCCCATGGGATTACAATGGCCTCTGGTTGGTCAAATGTGATTAATAAAATAAAACACGAGCGACGTGTACGCCGATAAAACTGAACGTGCGGAAAAAGGAACAGAAAACTGAACAGCCTATTAGAAAGCAGCCGCGATTTCAGCATTCTGGCCTCGCTCAAAAGTTGAGCCCTGGAAGTAAGTACTTTGTCGAAAATGTATTACTTGCATGGATTATCAACACACATTGTATTTTTAATAATATAATTTTATGTGCAGGCCAACAGCACTAAGCCAATTACATGCCAGCTCGATTTTTTTTGTGGAGGGGATAATGAATTGTTAAGTTACATATCAAAATATCGCATCGACATATTTCTGGAATGGCGATAGAAACAGTTTTGGAAATCACGCCCCCATTATACTCGGATTGAACCTATGACTTGCGAATGCGTAAGTCGCATGATACGCTGTCGCATGGTATCTCACATATTGATAATAAACTAGTATAATTAAATTCACATATTCATAACAAAAACGCGTGGCTTACGAGATAATTACACCACACATTTTTTACGTCACGGTGGTTTTTAAGTAGGACAGTAGTTGCGATAGAAAAATGTGTTTTTTTTTGTAACTACAAAACGATTTAGAATATTGAAATAATTTCAATGTAAAGTTTTTACCACTTTTAAATCATCAGAGCATATGTAAAATAAGTGCTGTTTCTTGTTTATTGTCCAGTATTTACTTCAGTAGGGTGATCGTAGATTCTCCTTCAGTCTGAACACCAAAATGGTAACTCAGAAAATCTGTTGACTTGTTAACAGCCGTAGGTTCTGACTGGCGGGCGTACATGTTAGTCGGATATAAGGTCACACGCAAGCATTCTGAACCACATTGAAAACATTTCTCGGATCCCTGAATATTTTTGTTTCTTCGGTGCCTATGGACCACTCTATAATAAGAGGTTTATAATAATTCCAGAGGATTAATCGAGGGAACTTATATAACAAGTCAGTCACGTTTCGTAACTTATAGTTCGGTTAAGTCCTACCTTGTTTTAAAGCCGAAGGCTCCTTTGGATATGTGGGTTACGGCGGTCACCACGTCCATTATCTGGGGCATATAACATAAATCAGTAGTTATAAATAGTAGGTTCACCACTAGAAGATTNGCCATATTGAATGACGTCAAGCGGTAATTTCCTGCTCTGTTTAATCCTCGAAAAACCCAGTCATTTTCCCTTTTTCCCCTCGGAATTTTTTTTCCCCTTTAAAATGCCCAAAATGTCCCGAATTTCCCTAAAAATCAAGGAAATTTCCTGCCGAAATATTTTAACCAAAATTTTTATGAGTTGCTTATTCCGAAAATAGCATGACTCTAAAACGTGGCTAAGTGACTCTTTTTTGAGAATGAGGGATGAGGGGTCACTATAACATTCATGCTCTGTCATTCCATGCCACCACCATCCATCTTGTCTGAAGAATATTGAAGTTAATAGCCCTGTCATACAACTTCTCTCATTACTTCCAGTCTCTCCCCCAAGCTCATTCTCTCTTGCCTGCTCTAACCCTTGGAATTTTCTCATATTTCTTTCGGTCTCCTTTATTTTCTCTCTTGTCTTTTTTTATTCTCGCGCTCCCTCATTCCTTCTCTTCTCTCTCTCTCTTTTGTCCCTTATATCCCTTGCTTTTTTTTCTCATATTCCTTCCCGTCTGCTTTACATTCGCCCGTTCCTCTATCTTGGTTCCGAGCCCTCCATCTTGCATTTTACCTCATTACCGTCGTCTGCTGCGACCTTAGTTTTCTGATATTCCTACTGGTCTCCTTTCACCTGGCATCCTAGCGGGTACGAGTCCCATGCTCTGCCATTCCACCTAGGTTTTCTCATATATTTCTTCTCATCTCCTTTCACCTGGCGTCTTGGTGGGGACGAGTCTCATGCTCTGTCATTCCACCTGTACGACACGGAGCGAAGCCTGCCCACGCAGGCTAGCCTAGAGGCGCACCGCACGTGCATCAAGTACATCCTAAGCTCACTTATAATCTTATGTGATTGTAATTTCCGAACAGTTTAAAATATATGTACTCACTAAATTCATAATATAGGCATCACCCTCAACAACGAAAAGGGCCGCAGGGTCAAGTATGCTTTAAGTCCACTTATAAGCATAATTGGCTGTAATTTCCGAACCATTTAAGATAGTCACCTAATTCATAACGTAGAAATCACCGCCGATGACGAAGAGTGTTGCAGGGTTTAGCACCCCCTAAACCCACTTATAAGCACAGTCGACCACCATTTCCCGTCCACCAAAGCTATAGTCGTCAAATTCATAACATAGACATCACCGCTGACACCTAATAGGATGGTAGTGTCAAGTACACCCTAAACCCTCGTATAAGCATAGTTTGCTACAGTTTTCTATTCACCGATGCTATTGTCACTAAATTCATAACATAGACATCACTTCCGATGACGAAAAGGACCTCAGGGTCAAGTTTAGTCCTCCGTATAAGCATAGTTGGCTTCAGTTTCCCCTATAGTTACCAAATTCATATCATCGTCATCACCTCCGATGGCAAACAAGGTGGTAAAGACAAGTACACTTTAAGCCCTTATATAAGAATAGTTCCCCGACATTTCCCACACACCGAAGCTACGACCACCAAATTCATATTACACACATTACTGTTGACTGCAATCAAGTAGATAAGGGCAAGTAGGTCTTAAGCCCTGTTATAAGCATAGTTGGTCAGCATTTCCAAACCTTTGAAGTTCGGGAACATGTAACAACCTGCCACTCATGTATAGAAAATAAAGGTATACATGCAAGTGTGTTGCAAAGTTACCGTTGCATGTAGTAGTGTTGGGTCAGAAATAGCACACACATATGCATTGGCGTGCACACCCTCGACAATCGCCCACCACCGCCCTTGTCGTCTGCTACCGCAGACAACTCGGGTCCCCCCCAGGGACACCTAGCCTCCCTTCTCCCATCGACATCCAGGATGTATATATAAATGTTTTAATATATACATAAATAAATGTTAGCATGGGTAACATACACAAACAACTATTTGCAGAAAAGCGAGATATTAACAAATGCGCTGCATGCATGATGTATATGGTCGTGGGTAATGGTAAAATACATATATTATAATAAAAACTAAGACCTCCAGTCCGACACAAGAGCTGGCGGCCCGAGTAATCTCTAGCATGGGTAACTTGTAAAAACCAGCCATATATTGAAAAAATAAAAGGGTATACAATTGCACCAATAAGAAGACATTTGTGGTCACAGGTTACATGAAAACATGTATGTGTTAATAAAAATAAACACAGTCAGTCTAACGTTAGGGTCAGGGAACCTGAGCGTAAAAGATATGAAACTGACCAGTACATCAAAAATCAGTCCCATAACAAACAAAAAAGGACTGTCATATACACAAGTACATCACAGGCATTATGCCATAACGAGACACAATATTTAAAAAAAATACCAGTCGGAGCTACAGTCCATAATAGTGGTATCAGTGTTGCTATCACGGCATTAAGTTTAGTAAAAGCTAGAATGCAAGTGAACATGAGAAAGAACGAATGGTCACAAGGACCAACCTCAAAAATGACAACAATGTGTCAAGTGCAATACACATTACGCGACTTGTAAAGACTGTGTTCTTTTGCTTGCCACAAAACAACATACATTTTAAACCATTCATCGTGCAAGAGAGACGTAACTGCTACGTGCTGATGCAAACAGAAACAAATATAAAAAACCATTATAAAAGCAAATAGTTATAAGCATTTAACAACCACTGTATATTGCACGACCATCGAGCACTGTACATCACATTAGTCGAAAATGAATACTTTTGCGAAGCCGAGAAGCACAAGGGCGATATGGTTAACACTGCTACACACTGATGCAAACATATATAAACAAGATGTAAAAGAATTTAGTTATGATCATTTACCAATCAGTGCAATCCCATATTACACAAGCATCGGGTGCTGTATGCTGCTTTAGACGATGCTAGACAAGACCAGACCATCCTGGTCATTACAACAGAATAGCAAATGTCTTCCGTACAGACCGAGGGAAACGAAACCATCTAATTCAGAGTACAACTAACACTCACAACACTAGCAGCAGAAGGCGTCCGACCCGACCGACGTTGTGCGATCAACTAATTTTGGGATCCCCCAGGTGGTCGGCCGGAGGCGCTAGCACCGTGCAGATCTAGACAAGTCGAAGGGATGGTAAATAATAGCCGAGAGAGACTCATAAGGCTCCAGGGTGGCAGACCAGTCGAGTTACGCATGCATGTCCCTTTATTAGGGGAATTCTGTTATACAGTACAAGGTAACAATTTATTTCGTTTTAAATATTATATACATATACTTATTTGAATACATATATTTATAATGCCAGAACTGTAAGCACATTATGAAACGAACTATTCATGAATCGCTCACCACAAATTTTTATTAATATAGGAATATCATTAAATGTACTAACTTTGTAATGTCGAGTAAGGAGTCATCGCACACTCATACATTTCAACGATGTAAGTACTCTACTTTTAGAAGACCCAGCCATAAAGAGAAGAGTTTTACCTTAACTAGAAAAACTGGTGTAGCTGTTTCATACATAGCAGACCTGGAGGCCGCGATTACATCTAGTAGCTATCGATGCGAACTCAACGGAAGCACAGACCACAAGGACCATCCCACCTTTCCATGCATGGTATACATTACCGACCAAGAAAGCAACTCGGCACTTACAAGTATTGTAATCACACACTACCCTTGATAAAAAAAATACTTCCTTTTTTCGCTGGAGAGCCAAAAAAATTGGCATAGGCGTGCATATGCAAATAACAGAGGTATGGAACCAATCAGAGTAACGCGATGCGGTCGGCAGCGACTATATATAACAACAAGCGTCAGGTAAAGTTGCTAGATCGGTTACTGCTGCTACAATGGCAGGTTTTCAAGATTTAACTGAGTTTGAACGTGGTGTTGTAATCGGCGCACGAGAGATGGGACATAGCATCTCCAGGTAGCAATAAAATTTGGATTTTCGCGTACCACCATTTTACGAGTGTACCGTGAATATCGGGAATCCAGTAAAGCATCAAATCTTCGACATCCCTGCGGCCGGAAAAAGATCGTGAAAGAATGGGACAAACGACGACTGACGAGAATCATTAAACGTGACAGACGTGCAACCATTTCTCAAATTGGCGCAGATTTCAATGCTGGGGCATCAACAAGTGCCAGCGTGCGAACTATTCAACGGACCATCATTGATATGGGCTTTCGGAGCCGAAGGCCCACTCTTTTACCGTTGTTGACTGCACGACACAAAGCTTTACGCCTCGCCTGGGCCCGCCAACACCGCCATTGGACTGTTGATGACTTGAAACACGTTGCCTGGTCTGATGAATCTCGTTTCCAATTGTATCGGGCGGATGGACGTGTACGGGTATGGAGACATCATCATGAATCCATGGACCCTACATGTCAACAGGGGACTGTTCAAGCTGGTGGAGGCTCTGTCATTGTATGGGGCGTGTGCAGTTGGCGTGAAATGGAACCCCTGATANAGATGGGACCCTTGATACGTCTAGATACGACTCTGACAGGTGACAGATATGTAAGCATCATGTCCTATCACCTGCACCCATTCCCCACACATCGGGAGTTGCTACCGAGTGGCTCCAGGAACACTCTTCTGGCTTTAGACACTTCCATTGGCCACCTAAATCACCAGACATGAACATTATTGAGCATATCTGGGATGCCTTGCAACATGCTGTTCATAAGAGATCTCCACCGCCTCGCACTCCAAAGGATTTGTGGACTGCTCTGCAGGAATCATGGTGTGAATTGCCTCTAGCATACCTTCAGACATTAGTCGAGTCCATGCCACGTCGTCTTGCGGTACTTCTGCGTGCTTGCTGGGACCCTACACGATATTAGGCAGGTGTACCTTTTTTTTTTTGGCTCTTCAGTGTACATATGCCATTGAAATTTCATAGGAAATAACTGATATACCCTGACGGTGCTGGAGACAGTGCGCCATCCTTGTAAATAGGATTATCGCAGGTTCAATTCTCTATAGAGTCCAATCATTTCACAAGTAAAAATACAACATGATACACTATTAAAAGACTTCTGTGTGTTATATCCATATAAATAAATATCGAACACGTCATGCAATAATCGCAATGAACTATATCTCTAACAAAATATTTTTGAAAATGACTGTACGCCATGTATTTTTATCTCAAATACTTGCAGCCTGCCAGACATTTATCCTTAGACGATAGGTATTTTGAAAAAAAAAAATTCAAATTTTTATTAAATTTTTTTTATGTGGTTTTATTTATTCCCATTCTTAAACAAATCATACATAAACATAATATGTCATTCAGTAATGCCTGTAGCCTCGAGTTCATGAATAATCGAATTTATCTCCTCATTGACAGAAATATATCCTCTTCTTTGCTATGGAACCAACACCCGCAGTTTATCAACCAGGCCATTGAGGTCTAGAAAATATGCAACTATACTTCACTTCACTCTTCGCAGAAGGTTCACGATACATTTTAGCACGTATGCTGTTCTCTGATGAGTAGGTTGCGTAATACACACTGAACCGGAGTTCAGGGTTCGAATCTACGGTTCTTCTGTCCCAACTTCAAGTATGCCTTATCTTCAACAAAACGTTTACGCTTTTGCTTTGCAGATGGTGGCACTTCATGATCAGTAAATTATGCTCATTTCAAATCATCGCCAGCAGTTTTGGAGGTCACATTGTCGTTCTAGACGTCCTGGTTAGTTGTAACATCTTGGTTTTTCACTTTACATGTTAGAGGTGCATTGTTTGTTGTTTACAACATCTGCAGGTCCGTATGGCGCTCACTTTCCATAATGCATGTCAGCAACACCCGTATTTCCTTCTTCACACACTGTTTTGGAATGCGATGCAGGCCCGGGTAATGTTATGGGCGGTCGAACTATCGTTATTTTACACGACGAATCAGCAGGAAGACTAGCCATAGCCTTGTTTTGCGCTAATAAGTTCATGCTGTCTCGTGCCAAACAGAGGTGCGTTACCTTTGCATGTCCCAGTAAGTCTCTTTAGAATATCACTTGTACCAAATGCTGCACCACACATATCGCATGCTAGTATTCTGGAGGTCGGTTTCTTTGAACATTCGCTCTGTTTGAACATTAGCTCTGTTCATGGCGACGTGCATTGCAACTTTTACTGAAGGCGTAGCCGCAGTAACTGAATTGTTTTCCATGTAATTGTTGAACACTTGGTGATGTTTTGTATGTATCTTTACAGGACATACTTGATTGCACACCCTCGGTGGTTTTCGTGATCTTCAAGCATATGTGAACTCAAACACTTGTACTACTATGCAGTGCTGACTCCTCACTGCTACCTTTACGCAGTACCGGCGCCGCACGTTAGTTTAACTACTGTGTGAATTTCTGCGGTTGCACTAATTTATGCCTTAATTCTGCCAGTCTAATACGCAGCTATGTTTTAATTATCTGTAGTTGGAGAGAGGTAAATCAGTATTTATCTATTTGCTAAGTGACCGAAGTGAATTTGTTGTCAACTGTAGCTGATCTTTCTTATAAATTCCAACTTGAACCCTTTCCCATGATTTCTTCTTCCTCGTGGAACATTTTCTTTATACTAGCTTCAACGCTGTCTTAGAATTCGTACGTGTTATACAGAGGCACATTCGAGGTCTTGAAGGCTCTCACTATATTAATTTTCATGTAGTTCTTGTTTGGTATATTTACATTCCAACCATATACAGTAGAATCCCGATGATTCGTATTGTCAAGGGACTTNTGTAGTTCTTGTTTGGTATATTTACATTCCAACCATATACAGTAGAATCCCGATGATTCGTATTGTCAAGGGACTGAATGTTAAATATGAATTATCGAGATATTAAAATGAGTGGGATTACCAATAATCGGGAGCAAAAAGAGAAAAAATACATAATAACGAGATTAATGCAAATTTGCATTAATATGTAATGATAAACGCATGGCTACATATTATGTATACATATTTATATATAAATAAATAATTACATCAATAAAAAATACCTTAACAATTTGCGTTTAAAAAAATCTGTAATTTTCTTTTGGTGCAAGCCTTGCAGACGGGTATTGTCGATGGCTTTGTCAANTGTAGTTCTTGTTTGGTATATTTACATTCCAACCATATACAGTAGAATCCCGATGATTCGTATTGTCAAGGGACTTAATGTTAAATATGAATTATCGAGATATTAAAATTAGTGGGATTACCAATAATCGGGAGCAAAAAGAGAAAAAATACATAATAACGAGATTAATGCAAATTTGCATTAATATGTAATGATAAACGCATGGCTACATATTATGTATACATATTTATATATAAATAAATAATTACATCAATAAAAAATACCTTAACAATTTGCGTTTAAAAAAATCTGTAATTTTCTTTTGGTGCAAGCCTTGCAGACGGGTATTGTCGATGGCTTTGTCAAGCATGTTCAAAGCAGAAAATACTTCATCGCCAACGTCTGATTTCGCTAAGAAATGGCGCACGTTGTTGATGTATTGTTTAGCCACTTTAGGTGTAATTGTCAGCACATCATCTTCGTCATCACCTTCACCATCAATGTCCTGAGATCGAGCCAAAATTTCGTCATCAGTTAGAATCCCCGCTAC
>NQII01001239.1:523604-542826 GCA_002778355.1 Clitarchus hookeri
TATTTCTCCCAATTCGTCTTTCCACTCAGAACAAACGTCGGCCGATACACTAGCATTTTCCCCACTAAGCTTCTTAAATTTTATGGTGTGCCTTTTTTTAAACATATCAAACCAACCATGACTTGCTCGAAAGTCTTTAATTCCCATTTTTTTCTGAGAAAACTTTTACTTTTTCTCTTAAAATGTTTCCTCCAACTGGTACATTCGAATTCCGTGCTTGCGCAAACCACTTTTTTAAATTCTCTTCAAGTTGTGGATACTCACCAGTCTTAAAGCGCTTTACTTTGCTGTCCGATGTCTGGGAGGCGATCTTGTCCTTGTTCTTCAGAATTGAGGTTATTGTGGAAGGAGGAACGTTATCACGTTTGGACACGTCAATTTGTTTATCACCACCGGCCACGGCGTTTATGATTTCTTTTTTTTTTTTTATAGTGGTGACACTTATTAGCTCTTTTCGGAGGCATTGCTAAGACCGAACTGACTAACTTTTCACTCGTTCTGCTCCTTCTTACACCCTCATAACCATAGGCCGGACACCACGGCGCCTCTTAGTTCTGGGAATCACAGACACATCGCCTCACAGCCTACCCGGCGTCATTACCTGCCCTTCAAACCCTCATACGTCCCTCAGTACCCTTCCGGTTTTTTTTACCCTGCCCTAATTGCATAAATATAGAACTGGTGTATAGTCTAGGTTTAAAAACATTACGAGTTAACGAGATTTTTAAGTCGGAAATGAGAATTATGAGACGTGTTAATTGAGCTCGAGCAGCAAAATAAATACGTGTTATCGAGGGGACCGGAATGCATTGTTTTTTTTTTTACGAATTAAAGGGATTTTCTCAAGGGACCAGCACATTTGTACGAATTAGCGGGATATACGAATAATCGGGATGCGAAATATCGGGATTTCACTGTATTATATTTTACAGCGCATTATTTTTCCATCTCAAATGTAAGTTGATATATAATATTGTTCTTAATATGCTTAATATATGAACAAATATCTTGCGCCATGCCTGACGAATTAGATGCAACACACGTCTTCATAGTACCTCGGAAAGCAGATTCTTTCAGTATGAATTCATTCTCATTTGGTAAGCCTGCAATAAACACAGGTGTAGGAGTTTTATATGTACACATTTTTTAATGGTTGTCAGACGACTCACGACATAGTTTTTCCTGATGGGGATGTATTTCGCATCGCACTTCGTCTGGAATGTTTGTTACTTGATAACACGTGAACTTACGACCACACTTATAACAGCTACGAGTTAAAAGAGGCCATCTCGTCTTCAAACATTTACCAGTTTTCTCATGTTGACGTGCACTGCAACTTTTACTAAAGATCATGCCGCAGTAGCATCATGAATATCTTGATACCTGTGGATAATGGTCTGCATTGTTCACACCCAGGTCTGATGTTGCCGATGGCGACAGTGCACCGATATTCAATGCAGCAGGTGCCTGACCTTCACATGTTTTTGATGCAGACAATACACTACTTTGCTTATCTGGCACGGGAGAGAGTCTATCACATGTCTCAAGGTGTATTTTTAAGTTATCACATGTTAAAGTAGATGGCTTCATGTTCATAGAACAACCAGTCTCATGTCGACGGGCATGGCAATTGTTAGAAAATGACTTATTTCAGAAACAGCACAAATGGCTTTCTGGTGTATTTTCCATCTTCGCTCGAGATAATGTTCACTCTTCGAAATTGAAATAACAATAAAGTCTTTTCCACCAATTTCACGTGCTGTATATTTGCATATATCTTCATATTTTGTCAGTGGGTTTTAAGCCTTTTTATGCATTCTGTAAACATAAATTCAGCTAGGTATTGTATCTAGTTTACTACACCACCATGCAACTGCAAGTTTTTTTGTTTTAAGCGGTAGATTTTGTCCGAGATGCTGGCCAAAGGTTAAGATCGTATGATGTCATCCAAGTGACGGCAAACAACGTCACGATACTGTAATGCGACACTGCCAGTGTCATGAAATGGACCAGGAAGTTGTTAGTGACAGATTCATACATGACTACTTTGCACCAAATGCTGTACGTGGCTAAACAGCGCCACATTAGATTATAGATATCTTGATTTCACAACGCAGCTCAGTAAGCAGCAGTCAAAGGCCTTCCTACATACATGTGCTCGAATATCTAACGTGTGCGTTCCCTCCTCCCTCCAATATTAACATGGTTTCGGCGTGTAAAATGTGATTTATTTGCGTATGAAAACATTGCCAATGCATACGGTAGCTTTTGTTGTAAACACTTGTTTTAAATTCAAACACTGAATCGCGTTTCGTGCTTCTGGCTGTCTGGCACCTTGCAGGTGGTCTGTTGTTAATGAAAATGGTTTACAACCTCAATTAGCAGCACTCTAAGGCCGCGACGAGAAATAAAACTCTCTCTTTTTTTTCCCCATCCTTCTTCCCATTTGTAGAAAAGTTGCACAGCTTTAGTGTGGTTATCTTCCATAACCTCAGTTTTCCTTTCGGTCGATCTTACAAATAATAAACCCGTATATATTATACGGAATTTAGAAAAAAGTGGACTGTTAGCATTTACTTTGTGCTGATACTCATAAGCCGCTTACACGCTGAACTAACCTAAACCTACATCTAAAAACTCCACATATTCGTGACCTTCCCGGGCATCGAATGCGGGAAGGACACTTCGCAATGTGAGCTGGTGCCCCGATAAATTAACGCCACGGAGGCCGGCTGATACGCAGAAACAAATAATGTAATGATCTGCTGTTATAAGGCCGCCTATAATAAACTGTTAACATAATTTGTGAGATATTTATTTAATGTTCCCACCTACCTAGAGCTTTTTTGCGCATTTGAGGTCTAGAAGCGCGGGAGTGATAAGCAACGACTCTGCCACGCGCATCAAGTGCGCCATCGCCGCTAAGCGTAAGGCTCTGAAGTGGTGTACAGTGTTCTAGTCGCACTGCGTGTACCCATGGGACTTGCAGCGGTGACCCTATTATATTATTGGTGGAAAGGTCTGTCAGAAGGTTCAGTAGTTTTGAGTAGTTTCGTATGTATCTTATGCATATATTTCGCTTTGAAAAAACTTTTTTTAGCTGATTTGGAGTACTTTGAAATAGTGTTTAAAACGTGCGTGACATTTTAAAAGTACTCAACAGCCCTCGTCTGACGTGTGTGTTCTTTTCGTAAATCAGCACATTGAACGCACGTTTCGTAGTTTCTGAGAAAAACTTGAATTTCAAACGCACTGCAACGCAGTTCAAGCGCCAGGTAGGCGGGAGCCTTAATGCTAAGTGAAACAGAAAACATTTCAATTTGGAGCCCGAAGTGATCATTCAAGACTGTGTGCACCCTTAAAGAAGATTTTAAAATGCTTTTATTTAAATATATCGGAGTCATTGGCCTAGAATGTAATACCTACACATCCTTTTATCCTTAGTTTAACCTATAAGAATTAATAATCTGTCGAAACTGATCAATTACAACTTATGGTTACGCAATGTAGCGCATAAGAAAGACGACTCCGTATGTGTTACTAATGAATGGAATTATGTTACGAACCATCCATTCTCTATTCTAAGACTTAATTCAAGGAAACACTGAAGGTAGGTTTTATCGTCACGTCGACGGTGAGGTCATTAGAGAGGGAACAAGTTGCTGAAACAGGAACGGGGAAGGAATCGACCATGGTCTATAGTAAGAGGTGGAGTGGAGAGATTTGGGTGGCTCTTAACATCGAGCTCCTGAATGCCGATGAGGGCGAATTGAGGTGAGTATGGAGCAGCGCCGGAATGCAAGGGCGGGAAAAAAGGGAGATTCCCGTGAAAACCCGCCTACCAGCGGCATCGTCCGGCACGATTCCCACTTGCGTAAATCCAGGAGCGACACCGCCGGGAATCGTACCCGGTTAGCCTTGGTGGGAGGCGAATAGTCTGATCACTACACTACCTCGGTCCCTCTGTAGTAAGGAACTATCCCAGTATTCGCCCTGAGTGATTTCGGAAAACTATGATTATTGTAGGGTATGTCTATAATGTTTTCTATCTCTTCTTACTTGAGAAATCACCTCGCAAATTTTGTTTCAGTTGATCATTGATAATGTGTGTAGAATTAAGGAATGTTTAAAATTAAAAGCGTTGCATATTAAAAAAAATGTTTAAAAAATATTTTCTGATATATAGACATTACAATTCCAGACAAAAAAAAAATGTTCCGTAGTTTTTGCATACATCCCTTTTATATATATTTCTGATTTTGTCTCTCACAGATAGATTAAATGAAACCACGTTCAAAAAAAATTTAAAGGCCAAGGGTAAAATATTTGTCTCAATTCTTTTTCGGAAGTTCTTATCAAATATTGGTTTATTCAGCGCAAAATTATTAATTGTATTCGACAGTGTTTTAAAACTGCAAAAGCTTTTGTCTCCTTTACTACATTGACGTCTTCAGGTAGCCCTTGGCGTTTTGCTTTAATAGATTTTCTCGTTTCTGCAAGTAACTTAGTTTTTGCTTTTAGAAAGAGACAAAAACTGTTAGATATTTATTTTAGCATGCCATTCTGTAAAGTTATGGAATCGAACAATGTTCAGGTGTTCTGGAGTGAATGTACTTGAACAGATTCTTCCAACAAACAGATTAAAACTGAATAATTAAATATTTTCGTACGTAGTATTTTTTAATATGTGAGTAATTTCTCATATAGCCGATTTATGGCGGCCCCAGAATTGTGTGGATATTTAATTTGCGAGTGATATCTTTAACTTGGTCTTGCCACCTCTCATACGACTAAGTCTCAACACTGTATCTTCTTTTGTTTTTTTTTATTCCGTGTGACCCAATAACTACAAAATTATCTTGTTGACATGTAATTATGCATAAATTGTGGAAATTTATGTAAACAATACTGTAACTATATTTTGTCGTTCGAGGAAATATTTAATAAATTTAAGCGCCGAGGCTGACCAGATTATTAATGTAATGTGTGAGGATTTTGGAATACTCATATGAAAGAACTGTTCCGGTATGCTTGAAAATATGGATGGAAAAAAACCTACATGTGTGTGTGTGTGGGGAAGGGGAGCTATAGTATCTGACCAGGATGGAACCCGCGATCTGCTGAAGAAGAGTCGGGCATGACAAGGGCAACACCTGACCAGACATGCCTAGATATCATACCTTCATCAATTAAAAAATTGATGTTAGCACTATTAAAAATTCGACGTTGGTGTTTTTAGTAAAAAGTCATAGTTTTAAAATGATCTAGTAAACACTCTTCCTTTTGTTTCGTTCGAAGAAGCTTATTCGGCAGTAAGTGACAATTAGAGCGGAAAATTTTTAGAGGATTCATAACGCCTACATCATTAGTACTTGTGATCGGCGGCAGAATGTGAATGGCTTTACACCTTTTTACTTGTATCATAACCAAGGACAGCGGCACTACAATAGCTCCCTCCCACTACTTTTATAGCGTGCATAAAGGTGGTCCATCATTTGATATAACTTTGATTACTATGATGTAGGGTGTTTGATGTCTTCTCAATTTCAGGGATATTTTTATTAAAATTGTAACAATTCGATTCATGAAACGAAATACGAATCGGAAATTATAGAAATATTGCCGAATATGTCTGTAAAAGTGCTGTTTATATTACAAATGAAAATAATATAATGATAAAAATAGCACGATTCCTTGCATTAGTTAGTTGGAACATTTGTTGTTGATTGGCCGTTAGAAAATTTTCCTGTATGGAGTATGTACGCCATCGCACAAGCTGAAAAAGTCGACAGCTGTGATGAATCCTCTTGAATGCCGAATCCTCCAGTGGCGAGGTGGGCGGGCGCGCTAATAGTGCAAATTAATTAGCGATCGACTTCCGTCGAAGACGTGTCGGGAGTAGTTTTGCAGGTTGCCGGGCAATTAGCGGCATCTGGAGGGGAGCGGGAGGTTATATTTAGTGTCAGTGTTCGTAGACACTGTTACCTCTGTCGCCACTGTCAGTCGTAGAGAGCTCGTGTGTCATAGCGGATGTTGTACGATGGTTTTAACACCAGGGAAACCACCTGTGTATACACGTGCATGAATGTTCCGAACACTGCTTACAGCATATGCAATGTCATTTCAGAAAATAATTTTACATATATCCCGTAATTTTTGCGTGATACCATGTAAGAATCATCTATTTTACTGTTTTGGAAAACACTATTACAATGTGGCCAAACCATTTACAAGAAACGGCCAGAAACGGATGCAGGGGTATAAAGGCGGTATTGCCTTTATTCCAAATAATTTTCGAGAAAAGTAATTTTACAATATTCGTGAAATGTACAGAAAGCCATAAACCAAAAATACTTAAATATACCCGTAAAATTAACGCATTCACCCACACACATATATAATGTATACCACTCGTCTGGAAAACCTGTAAAACGGGGAAATTTCTGAGATTTTGAAAGTTGTCGGGTAATTCAGAAAAATCAGGTATTTTTTCATTACAGTAATAAAATGTGAGAGAATTCTGTGATATGCACGCTCTATCTGGTGGCTTTCATATCATAAATTATGCACCTATAAAAGCACACTTTGAATCATATGCAATAAAAACTTCTGGAGTTGTGTATTTCGAACTTACGTATTTACTTTAGTAGCACATTTAGCTGCCATTTTGTCACGTTTGGCTGTGGCATGTTGCAAAAATTGATGTTGCAAAAACAGAATGGTCTAGCTTTCTAGTTACATTTTTGTCGATGTGAACCCTTTTTTTTTCAATCAGATTATAATTTTTTAATTAATAAGTACATTTGCAGTGGAGATAAGTGGTTATGAAATTTGTAATCAAACATTGCTTTCGTGTACTTATTGATCCACTGTGTACATCATCAGAACTGTATCAAATATAATTTTGATGATTGTGGACAAAATGTTTAGTTTTTCTTTGCAATATATGTAACGTATTATATTCAGTTGCATTGTGTTTCATTATACGTGTATTGGTGTAAAAAATGTGCTACTAAAAAGGTCAGTGAGAAAAAATTATTTTTGTTTGTAAAAATGGCTAGGAAAATGCCAGGAGATTTTCGAATGGAAAAAAAGGTGGCTGCGGTTGTTCCACAAAAGATGGGCGTTGCCGACAAGATGAGTAGTATGTAATACACGAAGAGAAAAAAACATTAACAAACGTATGGCCGATTCAGCTGCCTCTCCGCGTAATCGCCCTCCAAAACTACAGCGAACGGAGTATGCATTGGTAAGTACGCTGCCCAGTGTGTGTGGCGTGCTACAGGAAATGTTCATAAGTGTGCACCATCCCCATCGGCGCTGAATACATCAGCGCCGATGGGGATGAGTTCAGGTGCAGATGTAGCAGCAATGGGATGCTGCAGTTGTGGTGGAAAGGGGAGTATCTTGGGGGAAAAAACCATCGGCCATCGGCAACGTTCGCCACGTTAGCCATATGCGAAAATCGGGAGGAAACCCGCCAGGGATCGAACCCAGTTTGCTGTGGTGGATGGAATCGGGCCTGGTTTGCCGTGGTAGGATGCGATGGTCTGACCATTGTACCATCGCTATGCATAGAAACTGGATGCTAAACTATGGTTTTGTGTAAGATCCTTGGTAAATCAAACCACAGAATTCTGTTGTGGAACAGTTTTCGCAGTTTCTTCCAAATAAGCTGGCCATGCGTCCCATTTTGAACGAAACAGTTCAGGTTTTAGACGCTATAGAAAGCTTCCCATCGGATTAATTTTTCATTTTACCCACAGAGGATAAGCAATGAACACTGCAAATAAAATGTTTTGATTGTTTGAACGAATACAAATTAAATGCAATAATAGTCCCTCAACTGTATCATGTTGGGCTAATTTTTTGTTTACTGACTACAAGACACTACTTACACTTTACAAATTAATCACAACATGCACAATTCAAATGCTTTTTAGACATGTTTGATATTTATTAGTCATTTTAAATAATAACCAACATTAAATTAAATTTTTAAAAATATAGTTTTATGTGTAGTACTACTTTTTATATTTTATAAAACAGTAATAAGAAATGTCATTTCATTAACTTTTACCAAATTTTTTAGGATGTGCATCACGTCTCAAGTTAACATGGATGTGCCATTTTGTACGAAATTAATTCCGGCCAGCCTACTGCTGGAGAAACAACTGACTGCTGTTAAGAATTGGGAGTAGTNAGAATTGGGAATAGTGTGTACGGTTGCAACCTGTAGTGCGGTACTGCTTGGCGTGTATTTGCCGTGACAGGAAGTAGTCGCCCGCTGTGTGCTGCATTGAAGCTAGGTATATTGAACGCGATGGTGTGTGTCACAGCGTACACGATGTGACCCAGAATAGCTGTGAGCGGAACTGTGGGTGCTTGTAAACACGAGCTGGTAACGCTCGGGAGATGTCGGGTGTGTCCGGGTGCTCACGGGTCGCGCGGACGGTCGAGCTATCGATTGTCGTGATGCTGTGCCTGTCGCGGCGTGCGCCCCGGGCAAGCGGGGCCGCTCGATACCTCTGTCCTGGTGGCTGTACCTCTCTCACGCCGCTGTTCCCCTCGACGCTCTAGAGATGTGCCGATTCGGGCCCATGAGTCTGTGAGGTATTTGAAACTGTAAAGGGTCTCAAAACTATACCACACACGATCTCTCGTGACCACACACGACATCTTGTGACCATACACGACGTCTTGTGACCACACACGATCTCTCGTGACCACACACGCGACCTCTCGAGACCATACACGAGACCTCGTCAGTCTACACAGCTGGTTCGCCAGCAGTAGTGGATTGGTTCGTGACCAGCATACATTTATGATTTTCATTGCAGTGATGGCTTCCGAATGCTTGGCAGTAGTGTTCATTAAATGAAATGACCACGTAAGAGCACCAGAAACCACATTACAGACTCGCTCGACCATATGACTACACTCAACCAATATTTGCCACACTTGGCCAACTTAACCTCTTGACTGATTGCATGATTTCTTGATAACGTTTTTGAGACTTATCGTCAGTTTTTATATCTGGTTTTTGTTTCCCGCCTGTAAATCCACAATATTTAGTTGAAGGTTACATCCACCGATTTCTCGGACATAAGTGATTCGCAAATAGCTCGAGGTAGCCATTTCCTGTTAATTTGATCATTTATTAATCATCACTCATGAAAATGTCAACTGTATTTAAAATCCCCTCTCACTAACCGACCTCAATGGCGCGTGTGTTTGATTCTCTTGAAAAAAAAAACTAGCTATGTCTTGTGGTTGTTGCTTTACCACCTCGTGTCGAGCCGGGGAAATAAAACGAATTTTTACAATGGCGTCGTTCCTTCAGGTGGTTGTCTACCTGGAGCTACTTTCCCCATTTGAGGTTGAAAAGTGCGGAAGCGATAAGGCTACACTCCCACGTGCATCGAGGGCGTCATCACCTCTACGCGCGTGGCATTGAACTGGCTAATTTTATTAGTTGAAAATCTGTTGCAAAGTACAGTACATGCTCCGATCATAGTTCCGGTCGTGTCCAGATAGTATACTTTAAGATACAGCGGCCTTGTAAAGCAGTTTGTAACTATGTCGGATGGCTCCAAAATAATATTTATAGCATGCGTGATATCTCGAAAGTAGCATTCAGTCATATTTTAGTAGGTAAAAATATTGGGGATACGTGTAATAATTTTATTTAAAAAAAAACGCATTTCAAACTTGCTGCAAAGCAGTTCAAGTGCCAAGTAGCCGACCGCCTTAATATCCAGTTCTACCATCTAGGTCGCTTCTGGTCCTTCAGTAGCAGTAGAAGTGCTAGTGACCGACAGAAATTCTCCTTTGAACTGCACCGAGACTCGTGAAGGCTTGGCAGCGATCTTCATTAAAAATGGAATGAAAAGAACCATGAATTGCATTCCTCAAGTTCGGTTTTATTCCTTATTTGGTAGAGTGTCGGCTTCCCACTATACGTACTAGTATGCGAAGAACATTAGCTTGAACTTAAAATTATTTTTTGCGGAATTTTCCCATGGCTGTTCTCAGCTATCCTTCAGTAGGATAAAAACAAATACTTGTATCTCTCGGAAATGTCTAATTTCACTGGTGCTTCTCTACATACGGAATTGAAGTTATGTCAGATTTGTCATTGATTGTTGTAGCATCTTGCTGGGTGATACCAGGCAGTCCGATAATTAGCTAACGTTCTTTGACAGCGAGATGTTTTCGTATGGGAAAACGATCTAGGAGGCAACTAGGCATTTGGGAACACTTGCAAGCCGCCACTTGTGGTGGATTAAAGCCCAGTATAAGCCATCTTTAATTCTGCACTTATTTCCGTTCTTAAACGTATACAAGTGGCGGAAGTTATCATAGTTGCGGTATATCCTACTTGCTATGACAGATAGGACACGTCCTATTTTTCATTGCAGTTTCCGTATGCGCAGTACGCTGGGAGAGCCACCAATGACGCTACTGTAGCTTTGTCGTGATAAACAACAAACACGGGTAACGGCCGCAGTACGCAAAATTGGTATAGTCCATTTACAGTTACTTCAAAGTTTTCTGAATCCCTGCTCAAGTTCTACTTTAGGGATATTCCTCCGTCTCATGCAAAGCTGAACTAAGTTTAGAAAAGTACATCAAAGGGACAGCGCGCCGCATTCATGCCCACTCATTTAAGCGCATTCACATAAATAATATTTTGCACAAGAACTGTTTCTTACTAGGTATTACTGACACACCTATTCACTCCCTCTTTTTCATTCATATTAAGTATAAAATAAATATTATAAATCATAGGTAAAATACAAGTAAAAGTTCTATTTAATCAAAATAACATAATTCTACGCTAACCAAAGTATAAAACGATTTATACACGATATATTTAGGAAAGAACCAAGCACGTCATAAGTGGGGTGATTTTTCAAAGGTTTGATTAAAAATGTGTGAAGAATGCACTAATAGACTATATAAAAATATGTTTTTTTTCCTCCAAAAAATGCCTGCTATTTTTCTGCCAACTTTACAAATATATTTTTCTCTCGTTTCTGCAGTGATTTCTAAAGTTCGACTGCTATCGTAATTATGCCGCATAGTTCCGCGATTAAAATTCCGCTGAACGTTCCGGGAACGCCCCAAGCTAATTCTTCAAACTCCCAAAACTGCTGTCTGCCACTTTCACCACATGCAGGTGCTCGGTTGATATTCAACAACTCCCGCTGAACTCTAAGGACGTGACAATAGTATGGCAGAGAGCGTAAAACATATTTTATATTTAAGGTTGTTTGTTATACATTGGCCAGCACAGGGGATTCATTATGGAAACAGAACATTTGTGTTTCTTTTTTCTGGTAAGTTAATTTTTTTTATAGGTAAATCCCAATTATTTTGTAGAAGTCACCTGCATTGCATAAATCACATGAAATTTTAGAAAAAACTCATTCTCTTAACTACAATGGGTATCACATTCAGAAATGTGTTCCACGGTATCAAAATCATTTACATAAAATAGGTTGGAAATATTTTTTCCCAATAATATATTTACTTGCAAATGTCATCGATCGCAAAATTTTACAAATAAAAAATGTTTCCTTTATTTTATATTTTATAAGCCAAACCAAGTTCGAATGTGACACAAACAAAGCTATTCTTATAATTATGTTTAAAAAATGTTTTACATAAATTCTGAAGCAGCAGAAATCTAAAATAGAATAATTTCCGAATATTCACTTTACATACAGACGTACCCTTGCAAACGCTTTTCTCTGTATAAAAATATGTGTCTGTATATCTTAGCGTATCTTATACCGTCTATTTTTTAAACGTAGCAAGGTGCTTTCTTTTGAAGTGATCAGTTTTTGTGTGCAGTAGAAAGAAAAAAATGTGATTTTTACATGTGATTACGTAAAAACTGTGCATTGAGATTTTACANTTTTTGTGTGCAGTAGAAAGAAAAAAATGTGATTTTTACATGTGATTACGTAAAAACTGTGCATTGAGATTTTACAAACGCTTAGAAACATGTAGTTTCTAAGCGTTTGGCACAAATGCATTTTAATTTCTTGATATCTATAGTCTCCAAGAGCCAATGCGAGTGATTTAAGGCTACGTGAGTAGTGTATAATAGAGCATTCGAACGCAGGTTCATGACAGGGACACCGGAATGCAAGAGCAGGAGGTTTTTGAGAAGGAATGCATCCGCAGCAGGTCGGCCATGTTAGCGGCCATGTTGCCAGCTAGTACATTCTAGAACATTCTATCCCATGACGGTCATTTTGCCAGCCAGTAAATTCAAACTTATGTAAAAAATTATTAAAAATTATTGGTAGTCGTATTGGATGAGGCATGCAATAACATGTAGGCCATGTTGCCAGCTAGTACAAGTAGGCGGCCATTTTGTAAGTCAGTAAATTAATTAGTTATGTAAAAACTTATGTAAAAAATGTTTTCAATTATCGGTGACCATGTGTGCAGTAAGTACAAGTAGGCGGCCATTTTGTCAGCTAGTACAAGTTGTTTTCAATGGAGGAGGCCATTTTGCCAGCCAGTAAATAAAAAACTTATGTAAAAAATGTTTTAAATTATCGGTGGCCATGTGTGCAGTAAGTACAAGTAGGCGGCCATTTTGTCAGCTAGTACAAGTTTTCAATGGAGGAGGTCATTTTGCCAGCCAGTAAATTAAAAAATTTATGTGTTATATAAGTATAATTTTTTTAAAATTATCGGCGGCCATATTGGATGGTGCCACCCCTTCGTAGCAGCAGCAGCCATGTTGACGTCACCACCTCAGCAGCAGCAGGAGCAGCGGCCATGTTTGTTTGCAGTCAGTACAAGTCGGCAGCTATATTTTTTTTGACAGTTAATTAAACCCTCTAGCCATTAAATCGTGCGAGGCTGCGCACATTGAATTGTTTATTTATNTTAATTAAACCCTCTAGCCATTAAATCGTGCGAGGCTGCGCACATTGAATTGTTTATTTATTTTTATTAGCAGCACAATAATAATTTAAAAAAGTATTAATTGAAAAACTATTTAAAAAATATGTTGTGTTAGTTTCTTATGTGTTGAATATATTACTTTCAATTATCGCAGCCCAGTAAAGAATACTGGATTAATTGAAAAAGTATAAAAAAATATGTTGTGTTAGTTTCTTATGTGTTGAATATATATTACTTTCAATTATCTCAGCCCAGTAAAAAAAGTATTAAAAATGCTAGTTTCTTATGTATTGAATATAAATGCCACATTATATTGATGTGAACTCAACACAGTATTTAAGAAAAAAAGGATTGTTTTTAATAAAAAGCATGACACAGGCTTATTTACACCTTTTATTAAACGTAATAAAGATTGTATTACGCAGTAAGCAATATAAACATGCAGACGAACCCCGTCCTCCCATTTACCATCTGCATGGCATAACCATGCAGACGGACCCCGGACTTGGAACCGGCAGTACTCTATTCCTACAACACTATCAATACATATATAAATATATATATTGGTAACGTCATAGATATAGCGAACAGGTAGGTTGCGGAGCGACAAGGGGGAAAACAATGAAGCGAGCGCTTCGTCAACAGGGAAAAAATATATACAGACGGGATACTACAGTATGATAGCGACGACACGGGTGTGATGCCAACACACAGTGCGATGGAGGGTGCGGAGAACAGTTAAATTAACACTAATATGACTATTACATTAGTAGTAGTACGAGTGGAAACCATACACATGACAAAGTAGAATGCTATAATCTAGCACATGAGCTTGACAAGCGTTTTGCCGACAACGTCGATGACTCTACACAGATGAATACAGAGGGAGGTAATTGAAACATACAAAAGCAAGATAGTTAATATGCAGTGAAAACGTACAGCTATTAGCATTTGCGGAAAAAAAAGGGAACGCATGAATGGTATACCTGGCAAGACTACTACTACTTGCGTGTGCTCCAGTATACCGCAGTAAAAAAAAATGTACAGGACGTGCTGGTAACATGCATGACAAGACTTTTTGCATGCTACCACCCAGTATACCTGACAAGTCGAAGATTGCAACGCTTGCATGAGCTATAGTACACTGAATCAGACTGCGCGGACCAATGTTTGTATACCTGACAAGCCCTCCAGGCCTGCATGTGCTCCGGTATACTGCAGGAATAAAAACCGATAATCTACCTGACAATGTTAGGAACTTGCCTCTTGAACGAGCTACAGTAGACTATCAGCCAGCATACCTGGCAAGCCTGCAACACACTTGCATGTGCTACAGCATGCTTATCGAGAAATATGACTACCAAAACCCTCGGCCATGCACCTGACAGGCGGAATACGAATACGTCTGTACGTGCTACAGTACATGCCGGGAGAATAAGCACTCTCTCTGCCAACACAGAGCTGTTTTTCGTATTAGGCCTGATAGCCATAGGGGGCGGTATGTATGCCATCATCCAGGACTTTCCGCTTATCGTCCATCCACGAAAGAGCCAGTTTGGAGGATTGCTCTGTATATACTGTGTGATGGTACGACCTAATACCTGCGACCTGTACTCTCATGTTGCGCTGGGCCGAAAGAATGCGCCGATAATCGTCGAACGTTATCGTATTGTCAACTACGCACCCTTGTATCCCCTTCGCGCGCTTCACTACCGTATTCAGGCATCGGTATGCATACAGTTTCGCCCTTAACCCTACAAACTCAACCATTTCGTCACCCGCACATTCATCCTTGAACTTCCCAATCACCTTAGAATTGGTAGGTGAGTAACAAAGATGAGTGGGCGGGTAGGCGCTGGTGTCGAACTGCGACATGAGCGTAGGGTTAAGGGCGAGTTCACAGTAGAAGTCAGGACTGGCAATCTCCATTACAAAGCTATCTGTATCCATGTAAAGGAGGTTTACCCTGTCCCCATACCGTGCTCGCATTACATCGTAGTAAAACTTGTACATAAGTGTCTTTGACAGGTCGAGTACGGCAAACCCAGCGTATATGGGCTTGTCAAACACAATGCTCTCTTGGCATAATTTGACTAGACTCAATGACTCATCGTAAATAGTCCTACATTTAAACGCAGGTTTTGCGATGAGCTTCTTCGCCCGAACTTCCCTACACACGAGTTCCATACGCTGTCGTTTGCGCTTATTTTCCATAAGTTTACCGTACGTTGCGTTATTCATTAACTTGTAAAAGTCCTTCTCGAAAGCGTTCGTGGCAGCCTGACGTTTCTCTGTGTTGAGATCAATATAGGGCTTAAGCCACGGCTTCTGCAGGAATTGAAGGACTCGGTGAACAGCCTTCAGCCGTAACCCATGACCCAATGCTTGCTTCAAAGTAACGTAATGCACGATATAGTGAAGTTTGCTCTCCAGTGTCGTCATGAGTTTCGTTTGTTTGGACCCCGGGGGACACTCGTTCACTGGCAAGAATGGGAGGTCCATATGCGCTTCGTGAAGAGCGCAAGGGTATTCTACGTCTACCTCCAGTATATAGCCGACATATCCGTCGTCCGGCACGCTCATCACATCGATGCTCGTGGCGGTCCATTCAAAACCTGCATATGGTAATGGTAAGGACATTGCCCAACCGTAGAGATTATTAGCATCTACATACTGCAGGTAGGTAGATGGTTTGTCGGCATCATATGTGTCTGGTATATGCCTGTTATTGGCAACTGCGTGCCGCTTAACACATTGAGCCACCCCTCCCCGGATGCCAGCCTCAATAAACAGGTGCATGTCATAGTCGCAGAGCAAATCTAATTCCACCTGTGTATTGCGCAACATTGCGTCAAACGAGAACCCGGGAGCACTAACATAGCGTACACAGTCGAGACTGTATGTGCGTAGACAGAGCCTCCGGAAATTCTCAAAGACGTCGCACAGAATCAGCACGTCCGTCTTCAAGTAGAGCTCAGAATAGTCCTGGAGGGTACGACATCCGAACACAGACCAGACGGTTTGTGCGTGCTGGTAGTCCTCGGCACTGACATTCCCTCCAGTAAGCCTATTGTAGAATGACTCTATAGCCGGTAATTGCGGTTCGGTGAGCTTCTCCCACGAGCTAACATAGTCGTAGGGGAAGACACCTTTCCGGGTTACCAGCTGTAGCTCGCGCTCTACCGTGAAGAAACGTGACGTTGTGTGGAATTCACCGAACGGCAGATTCTTAGCGAGAGTTGCCAGACTGGCAGACATGAACCTATACGTGTCAATAAACTGTATAGTGAACTTGTCGCCCAAACTCTTACTGAAGGTGATGAGTTTCTCTTCGCTATGCGGAATAATAAATATTTCCTGGGTATCATATCCTAGCTGCTTAATTATGAAATTGGCATCATACGTCAGGTTATGGAAGAGTATCGGCAGTCTCTGGGGTCGGCGACGAAGCTTGTTGCAGTTATTACACGACGCCCCAATAAAACTACCAGTAAAATGGTCATGGTCATGCACCTTATGATTTTTGTCGGTGAACATGCCAGAACAGTGGCAGCAGGTAGTGGCTAAAGCATAGTCAGCCTGTTCCACATGCGTTAGTGGGCGCATCGGTTCAGACTGGCTATATATATCTTTAACCAGGTGTCCTATCCTAACCACCTCTTCCATAAAGTGTTCCGACGCACCTTCGCCCGTGTAAACAGTTACACGCGAGGGTAGGCTGGTTGTCTTATAGGCGGGGATAATCGAATTATCTACCTGAACGTATATGCCATATGAATAGGGCTCATGTTTTTGGTACCTATATGTGTAGGATGCGTCAGGGTTCGGCTGGCATGTTTGTACAGGCACAAGCATGGCCTCGAAGTCCGCATACACTACAATAGGCACCTTGTCGCCATTCTGGTAATTTTTGAATTTGAGCACAGGTGGCCTGCCGCCCCCGTCCGGCTGTGGCATGTCTGCACGAACAGCAGTATGGGAATTGCAGTACCTCCTATGCTCAGCCAGAGTTTCGGCAGCTGTCAACCCACTAACACGTGGAATATCTGCATATGTTTTAAAGCAGCGTTTACAGATCTCTAAATGTGAATGGTTTGACGTCACCTGGGATCGAACCAGCCTCGAAAAGTTCTTAATATAGCAATAATGCGAGTTCTGGTCCTCCTCCCCCTCCTCCGCTGTGGTGAGAAGCAGCAGGTCAAAATGTTGGGCCAGTTCTACATCTGTCACCCGTATTGGCGCGATTTTCGTATTCTTCTCTAGTGTGTATATGTTAATACTAACCCCCGGATTGGCCTTCTCAAAAGCCGGTATTTGACGTAGAGGGGTGGGAAAATCTATCGTGGAAAAATCAAAACGTGTTTCAAGCTCGGTGTATCGCTTGTTTACACGCTGCCGATTCCTCCCCTCTACAAAACGTGCCAGTACAGCCCATTTGAAACACTGTTGGTCGTTGATGTTGTGCGGGTTAATAATTGCGCCTTTCGCCGCAAAACCAACAGGCAATGGGATATACGAGGAGGCCCTAAGAGGGTCGAGCTTGTTTACGCGTAACTGGACTCTTTTCACTGCCGTGAGAGTCCAGCCGCTACCCTTCGCCATAAAGTCAGTCTCCTCAACGCATATCTTTGCAATGGCAGCCGACACAGCCGCCTCTATGTCGGCTACGTTAAAGATAGGCACGTTTTTAGTCTTAAAAGCACGGTGATCCTCCTCATCTTCGTGCGGTTCTGGTTTCCCAAATACACACTCTAGAAATATATTAAACTTGACCGCTCCCTGNGATCCTCCTCATCTTCGTGCGGTTCTGGTTTCCCAAATACACACTCTAGAAATATATTAAACTTGACCGCTCCCTGTGTCTCGATTTCCTGCAGTAATTGGCCAATGATGTTAGGTTTCATTACCTCGAGGTAGTCGCAAATGTCAATGGCTACCCTCGAGGTATTCTCAGAGATGTATGTTTTCATTACACCTCTAAACGCGCTTTCAACCTCCACAAAGCCATAGAGTTGCTCTCGCCAGTGTCAATAGGCCCTCGGCGAGAGCTACCTGCGCCCACAAGAGTCGGCTGCGGACTTGTAACTCGGGACCGCTTCGCCGGCCGGGAGGTTGACGAGACAGAACCACCAGTACATTTAGCGCTGTGCGCACGAAGCCTATCAGCCCTGGTGAACTGCCGGTCGCAAGTCCCACATACCCTTGAAGAGGCAGCAGGGTTCGCCCAACACGTATGTTCATGACGCCTGACATGACAATAGTTGGTAAAGCCCTTATTACAGAACTTACAGTTGAGCGAAACTGCCTGTCTGACCAGCCCTGTACATGTTAACCTATGCTCGGCAAGCTTGTCACGACGGTTAAAGGGACGGGCGCACCTATCACACAGATGTGAGGCAGGATGCCGGAATGGATTTAGGGAGCAATTACGCTCGTGACGTAGTCCATTCCGGCGGTCCGTAAACACCCGGTCGCAAAAAACCACATTGTAGTGCAGGTCTGCGTATATTAACAGGAGAGGAAGGTGGGGTAATCAAACCGACTTCGGATGGAGACAACGATGATGATGATGATGATGGTGATGATGATGACTCCATTATGGCAGTATAATAATAATAAGTTATCACTCCTTCCTACGAGAAACAGAGAGAAAAAGGGACGGGAGGGGTTAGTTCGCAAAAAAATATTCACAGTTAATACAAATCTANGTATATTAACAGGAGAGGAAGGTGGGGTAATCAAAGCGACTTCGGATGGAGACAACGATGATGATGATGATGATGGTGATGATGATGATGATGACTCCATTATGGCAGTATAATAATAATAAGTTATCACTCCTTCCTACGAGAAACAGAGAGAAAAAGGGACGGGAGGGGTTAGTTCGCAAAAAAATATTTACAGTTAATACAAATCTAATACTTTAACACAACGTTCAGCGAGGCTCGAACTGAATGTAAACGATAGAGAGACTATATTGAATGTACATGACCTATGCGAAAAAAAATTAGCAGAAAAAAGTTCTAGTTGAAACAACAGGTTCGACGCACACGGAATTAAGTACTCGCAGAAAAACTCCAGTATATAGCCGACATATCCGTCGTCCGGCACGCTCATCACATCGATGTTCGTGGCGGTCCATTCAAAACCAGCATATGGTAATGGTAAGGACATTGCCCAACCGTAGAGATTATTAGCATCTACATACTGCAGGTATGTAGATGGTTTGTCAGCATCATATGTGTCTGGTATATGCCTGTTATTGGCAACTGCGTGCCGCTTAACACATTGA
>NQII01001240.1:0-22608 GCA_002778355.1 Clitarchus hookeri
GTCTGGAAGCAGAGGAAAATATCGCTAAACTTCAACATGATGTTCGAGAAATGCCTCAACCAGTGCACAGTGTGGTATTTGGTCCCAAAACCTGGCCAAAAATATTTTATGCCACTAACAGCTACAGAACATCACTTTGTTTAAATTATGGAGTGAAAAATAATAAGACAACGTTTTAGTTTTAAAATGAAGCATTTATTCGTCACTACTACTGTATTCTAAAACATTTACATTTATAAGCTCACTTTCTGATAATGGATTTTGAACATCAGATGATAAGGGCTTTTTTTTTTATGTGAAAAGCATCGCATCCCTGTAATTAGGGGGGTCTGAAGTTAAAAGCAGCCTATTAAGGACATCCAGGTTGCAGATCACACGCGAAAATTGTCTTGTGCAATTTAATCGGTATGGCCTAATATGTTTTTTCGGGCTTCTGCAGCTTCTTCGGATAACTGCCCGACTCTCGCAGTTTCATTTGGGTCACATAGGTCAACTCTTCCACGTCTTTTGATCGAAGTTTTTCGGTTTTCCGTCTTTTGCTTCTTTCACTTGAGTCTACAAAAGACTTCTGAGGATGACCGGGACTGTGTCCTGTAACAATAAAAGTAATTAATACTAAATTGTCTAACAAGAAATTTTGAAAAAACTTGTCCTTGCACTACACGCAAAAGCACAAAATATAAATAAACATAATGCTAGTAAGGGGTTTGCATATATTATGTTTTACGTACCTGTACAAGGTAAGCAGATAATGCCATTGAGCCAATCGGCATTGTTTTCTCGAATCTTGCTTTTGTTTTGCGAGCAGCTTACCATTTTTGTTTGAATTGGTGTTTAATAATGGACAGCTTTTACTGTACATCAGGTAGCAGTGGATCATCTTCAGCATAATTACTTATAATATCTTGCTCCATAAATTGAAGCTTTCCATCAAATGTTGACTCATTTGACCTTTGCATAGTGGAATATAACTCATTTAGAGTCATAGACCTCAATCCAGAAGGCCCTGTTAACAAAAAAAAGAAAATTAAATATTAATAAAAAAAAACTATTGTAGGGTATGAACCAAAAAAATCGTTAAAAAGGGGGGTGGGGTGGTTTCGGCAGGCTGTTTTTTTATAATTGTTTTGTATATTAAATACTTAATGTTATACAATAGTTTTCAGAGCTTAGAAATGTTCAGAAGTATAACAAAACCCTTAGTAAATTTTTCAAAGTACACATATATCAAACAGTTGAACACACCTATATTGTCAGCCATGCTGACTAAAATTTGCTATATTTTCATTACATAAAAGTAGTGTTACATAAAGTACATACATGGGTTAGAAGAATCCATCACAAAAACCACCAGTAAATTGTTTATGCATAAAACCACAAGAGTTTATAAACATACTAAAAACTGAGCACATCGACAAATCATACAACACTCTAAGCGAAGGGTAACTTCCGACTGAGAATGTGGCGCGGTGAATCGCGCCAGCGCTTTGCGGTTTTCACCCTTTGTTGCTGTAGCTACCTGGCTTTTCGAAGAAACCTAACAAAGAGGTAGGAACCGGTTTAAAAAAAACATTATTGGCCAGGTTTTTATGCCAAATACATTACTGTGCAGTGTATCAACCACTGAGGGATCCATCGATGAATTTTCGAAAACGTGAATTCAACTTTCCATTTAAGCTGCCTGTGCGTTGTGCGATTATTTTAATGGTGAAAAATTATTTATAGTTTTTTTTTATGTAAGTGGAGATCAAGGTCAAAATATTAAAAAATAAACATTAAGAAATAAAAATTATTCTCACAAAAATTAATTATAAATAAAAAAGGACATTTAATATTATATTAAGCCAGTAGAAACGCATGTTAAAACACTTATTTCATATATAAACTGAAATATAGATATATGCATTTTCGGAAATTCATCATTGATTCATCAGTGGTTGATACACCAGTTGAGGCATTTTTCGAACATTTTCAGGACGGTTGAAATGGTGGTTAAATCGGTTCGACCAAGGAGAGCAAGTATTGTACTAACGTTCGGTCGGTCTACATCGGTGGATGCACCCGTACCCAGAATGTATTATTTCCTATTTATGTATATGACAAAGAAATAGAAACCTGTTTCTCCTACCTCCAATCTCCAATTATATTTGCATCTCTTTCTTCGCTACCATCCCACCACTGAAAGAAGTCATTCGATAATTCTGGGAAATTTCGGAATTCCCAGTCATCAAGCATAAGATGCCTGATGATGTTCTTTATGAAAGAATATTCATTAATATGCACACATAAAATGACGATGGTCATAATAGTGAATGTTTGCGGTTTCGAAACTCTCAACCTGTAGTTGGAGCCACCCAGTCCCAAGTTATACAATGTGTGGATGGTCTTGCGAGTTGTCCCAAAGGGAATTGTAATCTCAAAAGTAGGTACATGGAGTTCATGAAGGACTATCTTATTTCAGGGCACGCGGAAAAAATTCTTTCATACATTGGAGAGTCAAAAGAAACTGGTATAGGCGTGCGTATGCAAATAACAGAGGTATGGAACCAATCAGAGCAATGTGATGCGGTCGGCAGTGCCTATATAAGACAAGAAATGCCTGGCAAAGTTCCTAGATCGGCTACTGCTGCTACAATGGCAGGTTATCAAGATTTAAGAGAGTTTGAACGTGGTGTCATAGTCAGTGCACGAGAGATGGGACATAGCATCTCCGAGGTAGCGATAAAATTTGGATTTTTCTCGTACGACCATTTCACGAGTGTACCGTGAATATCGGTAATCCGGTAAAACATCAAATCCTCGACATCGCTGCGGCCGGAAAAAAGATCGTGAAAGAACGGGACAAACGACGACTGACGAGAATCATTTAACGCGACAGATGTGCAACCCTTTCTCAAATTCCCGCACATTTCAATGATTCCTGCATATCTTCAGACATTAGTCGAGTCTATGCCACATCGTCTTGCGGCATTTCTGCGTGCTCAGGGGGCCCTACACGATATTAGGCAGGTGTACCAGTTTTTTTGGCTCTTCAACTAGGTCCATTCATCCTCAGCTTACTACATCCCCATTGTGGATGTTGTGTCAAACTTCAGGTTGCATTCTGTTGTTTTTACTGCTGATAACAAGAAAATGTATCGTCAAATTGCTGATCACCAAGATTATCGACATATCATGTGACATTTTGTGATACTGACTCAGTAAAGGACTATCACTTGAAAACTGCCACACAAGTGTATCCTCGGTTCCCTACTAAGCCATCCGCACACTGCAGCAGTTGGCTAAACATGAATCAGCAAATTTCCCTAATGAATCCACAGTTTTATAATCAAGGCATTCATGTTGATGACATTGTAACAAGCTCTTATAAAATTGAGCCAACCTTCAAAGGGGGTTAATTTCTTGTCTTGCGATGGGTGGGTTTAATTACCTTCAATGCTCTTTCTATGCTTACTTCCCATATCCATACTGCTCTTAAACATCATAATATTCTTGCCAGCATATTTTTTAATTTAGTTTCAGCTTCTGATCATGTTGACCTGGATTTACTCTTCCCGAAATTGTTTACTATTGGGGTTCCACGTCCGTTTATAACTTATCTTTATGGCATTTTTACTGTCTGTTATTATGTCTCTCGTGTCCCTGATGGATGTTAGTATACTCACTTGGTTTATACTGGATTAGTTCAATGTAGTACTCTCAGCCCTGTGCTCTTTCTTCTTTATGTGCAAGATATTGTCTTTCATATGGGACTGAAGGTTCGTCCAATCGTATATGCCAACGACATAGTCCTTCGGTTGGAAAGTGCTACTTTCCACTCGGCATGTCGTGACCTTACATCCGCCCTTTCTCGAATGGCTACTTGGCTGAACATGCATGGTTTGGAGATATCCCTTCCTAAAAGTAGTACAGTTTATTTTACTCGTAAAATATTAGCATTGCATCTCCCATCGTCATGTTTTTTGGATACTACTTTGCTTTGTAGTAGTACGGTTAAATACCTTGTTATGATACTGGAACAGAAAGGAAAATATAATGCTCACATACATACATTATACTGAGCAGAAATGCCACCGACATATTTCATATTTAAAGTAACTATCACATTTTACGTGGGGTGCAGATCCCTTTATCCTGCGCATGTTTTATGTCTCTACGATTCGAACGGCCTTACAATGCGGGAGTCCCATGGTGACTGGTCTTTCACAGCAGCTAGTTAGTAGAAAAATTGGAACACCTCCAAAATGTTTGTCTACATGCAATATTGGGTGCATTTCTTTCTATGCCAGGCATGATCATGCATGCCGAAGCTCAGATTCTTCCTTTAGCCCTCCATAGTCGTATGTTGACTGACCATTATTGGCTCCGCACACGTCACCATCGCTTGGTGAATTTAACAGTGCGGTTTATAACCTCCTTTTACCCATTCTCATTCCCCTTACTGAGACCACAGATCAGGCTCCTACTTGCTCACATGATGTACCGACTTCTGAACAAGACTTCATTTTGTTGTCTGCAACCTCTTTATTCTCCTCTTTCAGACATCAAATCACACTTGACTAAATCTCCCTATTTAGAATGTTTTGGGTGCTATTCAACTCATATTCGTCTCTACACTGATGAATCAAAATCGCCCGATGGGTTGGGTGCAGCATTTAATGACTCACAGAATTCCCATACCTTTTCGATGCATTTGCCCAACTATACTACAATCTTCCATGCGGAAGCTTATGCTGTTTATAAGGCCCTTCTTTATGCCCGGGACAGTGGTATGGATCGCGTTCTAATAGTTACCCATTCTTTTAGTTTATCATAGTTGGCATCCTTTGCTCTGCCATGGGATCCTTTAATTTGGGCCATACGTGAACTGTTTTTGGTTTGGACTCAGCACACTTGTCAGATACAATTCGTATGGGTTCCTTTTCGTGTGGAAATTGTCGGAAATCAGTAGGCTGATCGGTTATCTAAATTAGTAGTGAAAAGTGGTGAATCCTGTCCCTATTCTTTCCTTTTCTCCTCTATTCGCATTAATGAATAGGCTCATTTTTGATGAATGGATTATTACTTGGGAGCAGTATTCTGTGGATAATAATTGTGGCTTGTATCCTTCCTTCCATGCTGCTGGTCTGCCTCGCAATCGCGGTGAACTCATAGTCTCCCTTCGGGTAGCTGTGATGTTCAGACTCCGTACGGGCCATAATGCCTCTCTGGCGCACTTGTCACGTCTTCACATTGTTCCCAGTCCGGCTTGTGTCTGTGGTTCTCCAGTGGGTGATATAGCGCATTATGTGTTAGATTGCCCTCTGGTGGGTGATGGTGAAATGTTGTATCTCTCCTTACCTTCTTTTGGTGTTCAGTTTCCCTTTTCATATCCTTCCATGCTTTACTCGCATCCAATGTTGATTAATAATGTTCTTTCTCAATTTCTGATTTAACTTCATATGGAAATCTAGGTGCCAAGGGTGGGTACCGGTGTTCCTTATGGTCTCCTGAGTAGCCGGCTCTTCCCAGCCGTCTTTACAGTGTTTCATGGACATTTTAGTCCCAGTTGATCGGCCTCTACCAATATATTTAATTCGCCTGTTATCCTATAGTTTTTTCTCTGTAGTGAATTTTGTAGTTACATGGTTCACTGGCCGGGAGTTTTGATACTTTAGGCCACATCACTCACCAAAATAAAATTTCGTCAGCTTCGTACAGGAGAGAGTTTGGAGCATGGAAAGTGGCTAACTTTGGTTTGCGCAACTAGTGTAAGAACTCTACTCCATGTCTTACTTTTCGATTCCAACAGTCTAATACCATCTTAAATATACGCACTACTGTTTCCCGAAACTCTTACTGAAAATGATCGGATCAGTCTTTTATTCATCAATAATTTGAAGAAATTGGTCCCAAATAAAACTGCGACAAATATAAAAACAACGCTTAAATAAATTATTTGTAAAACTTGAGTTGCCTATCTTCCTGAAGGTTTACCTTCTTATATCTTGGTCGATTTTTTTTTGTGCATGGTAGAAACATAAACAAGACGAAAGTTGGGGACGCTATTAACAACGCCGAAGACGTGCAATCCGTGTTGTCTATATTATTTTATTATTATCTTCTGTAATTTGTAAAAAATATACAATGGGGCGCCGGTCGATAAATACCACTAAAAGTGGTAAATACATGAATCCTACGGATCAAGCAAGTAAGTATTCAGCTTGGTCGTAGACAGAAGCTTTCTGCTCGTTGTGATTTGCATTGGATGTAAATTTCAACTTTACGCGCCAGGGAAACAGTCATGCAGACGTTATAGGGTTTTGTTCAGAAAGCCCGTGCGTCGTGAGACACCAAAAACATTCAGTGGCGTCACATGTGCCAGTGTAATTGTTATAGATTCACCACATTTTCTGAAATTGACGAAATAATTAGAATAGTCTATATTTGAGGTTTAGAAAAGTCATTGAATCTTATTTACATATTAGATTCCATAGATCCTGCTTTTGAGCTCAGTAAGCTCCAGGATGGCTCACATGTTGTGTCGCCCATACATAACCAGTAATAACGCAATATAATCCAATACATCATAAGGTATTCCAATAATCAGACAGATTTGATGGATTGCGCTGTCACCAGGATGTATGTTTGTGTGTCCAGAAGGTGTCTCAGTGTGAGCACCATCGTTCTCGTGGCACAGAATGACGCGGCGCCATGACCTGTGCAATATTTTTCGAAGGATGGCTCCGTCGGTTATTGTAAAGGCAGCCATTGTTCGGTTGTTTGGTATCGTTGCTGGGANAGCCAATCCAGAGGCGCTGGAAGACGAGCTGATCCTCGTCCTATCCACCTGTCATGAAACATTTCATTCCAGTGTTCCCGGGCAGTGATGGCATGGTGGAGTGGTGCTTCATACTGTTTAAACCAGCGATCTGCTAGCACATCCAGTCTCTGGAGCTCTGGAACAAACCGAGAGGAGTGTTGATTGGCAGGGCCATCAAAGAAATAGGTACCTACCAAGTGCTTAGCGGACATAGCGGCCCAGACCATCATGTGTGAGACGTTATGCTCGTGCTTCTGGTCCTTGCTCCAGAAATAAACATTCCTAGCACGTACACTCCAGTAAATTGCACAATCATCGGAGAAAAAAGTTAACCGTGCTGCAGGAGTGTCGAAAACACCTCAAGCAATCTTGCGCTTGCTCAACGTCGTTTGTTCATGTCAGTATCGCTTAGCTCATTGANAGTGTCGAAAACACCTCAAGCAATCTTGCGCTTGCTCAACGTCGTTTGTTCATGTCAGTATCGCTTAGCTCATTGACAGCTGTTGGCCTAAAGGATTTCAGTCTAAGATCCTTTTTCATGTGTCTTAACATTGTGGTTTTTGGGATTGCAAGCTCGGGTGCTCGTTTCCGCAGTGACTTCTTGGGTGATCGGAGCACAGTTGCCTCCACTGCCGCACACGTGTCCTGTCGTGAGGTTGGTCGTCCTGTCCTCTGTTGTTAATTGATCCCATCAGAAACAGCTTGTGTTCCCAACGCAGTATTGTCCTTTTAGGAGGGGCTTCTTTGTGGAATCGTCTCGTGAAGTCTCGTCGCACGTCCTCTATGCTCTTTTATCAGTATGTGGACGCTCATGTGCCCAAACACTTGCAACAAACCGCTCTTCGACACTGCAGGAGCTCGCGTTGGCCATCTGAAATAGAGAATGAAATGTCATACACAACTTCAAGGAAAATTAAGGTGGTGACAAGAAATTTGATCATCCACCATAATATATAATTAAATGTGGATGTCGGTACCGGGCCTTGGCAGGAAGAATGGNGACAAGAAATTTGATCATCCACCATAATATATAATTAAATGTGGATGTCGGTACCGGGCCTTGGCAGGAAGAATGGAATGTTCTGTTGGGGAAACTGGCAAACAAACACTATCTATGAGATATGGATAATTACGAAAAATTGGGGCATTCCCAGAAATTCAAAACAATTTTTAGAAATGGAATAAAATGACTACTAATCATGTTGAACAATAATTGCGTAGCCATAATTTTATATTCACAGTACATATTTTGATCAGCAATATTGGGGAGGGTTATGAATATCAGGAAAATTATGGGGTAAAAGTCATAAAAATGGGAAAATCTCGCCATTTGAAGGGCTACGGTGGTGTAGTGATTAGACTACTCGCCTCCCACCAGAACGAACCGGGTTCGATTCCCGGTGATGTTGCCGTGGGATATTTTGCACGTGGGNTAGACTACTCGCCTCCCACCAGAACGAACCGGGTTCGATTCCCGGTGATGTTGCCGTGGGATATTTTGCACGTGGGGAAAATGTCGGACAATGCCGCTGGTTGGCTGGTTTTCTCGGGATATCCAGTTTCCCCTGCCCTTGCATTCCAGCACATACTAATCTCGCTTCACTGTCATCGGCTCTCGAGACCTCGATGTTAAGAGCTGCCCGGATCTCTGCACTCACTCATCACCATAAGAAATGCCAAATGGCATGGAAAATGCTAAATGATCCTTCAGTTGGCTTCAGAAAAGTGAATTCGCGCACAATCTGAGCCACTCTGTTTCCTAGAGCGTGAGTGATAATGAGCATGGATGATGCAGCAATTTATGTATTTCATAAGATGCTACCAGACAGCCTAGGCTACATACGAAGCTGGTAAATTGGCTCTGGGAAGCAGAGTGGCGCATATCTTGTGTGAGCGCGCTGTTCTGGAGCTGATTGGCAGTCAGTACAAATGCCAACAGTTGCAAACCTCTATTAAACAAAATACAGACACAAAGTTTGGGTGGTGCTGCTTCCAAAAAAATTATTGTTTAGGCTATTCACGGTAAAGTGAGCACTTTTGAAAAGCCCTCTAATTTGGAGTAACAGTCAATAAATATACTTTATTGTAGCCTTGGACGTTAACTTCCGAATGCGGTGGAATATACACACTGCGTTTATTACTTACGTAGCAGTATTTATTTTAAAAAGCGGCTAAAGGATAAAAAATTGCTGAAAGAAAAAAGTAACCAGGGCTTCGAAAGTGCTCACTTTACCGTGAACAGCCTATGTAGGCTAACGTCATATCTTGGGAGATGCCCAACCAATTAAATTTGTTTTTAAAAAANTTTACCGTGAACAGCCTATGTAGGCTAACGTCATATCTTGGGAGATGCCCAACCAATTAAATTTGTTTTTAAAAAATGTTGATTTTTGTCGTGGAAAGTCATGGTTTTTAATTTAAGTAAAATCTCTACGCCTACAAGGAAGTGATNAAAAAATGTTGATTTTTGTCGTGGAAAGTCATGGTTTTTAATTTAAGTAAAATCTCTACGCCTACAAGGAAGTGATCGAACTGACTCACTCATCAACGCACAACACAAACTGCTGGAAGTCGCAGAAACATGGAAATGTAGGGATGACTTCCCGTTAGGAGGTAGGCACGCACCATAAAGTGATTTTTTTGAAATTCAACCTGTGGGCGGGCGTGTTGCCGTCTGTGTGAAGGAAAAGTCTTTGCTCGCTCACGAACGTGCAGCCGAAAACCTTGGACCTAGAAAAATGAAATTTCCGGGTGGCATGGTCTCTCTTTCAGAAGCGAGTAGACATCCACTGATAATGGAATGTTCAAAATTCTACCCTTGAGGGAATGAAAAAGGGTAAAAAGTCTGCGGCTAATGCTGTAGGTACTGCAATTGCTATATATTTTGCATGAAAAAAGTGGTGGATTCTAACACTGGGGTTGCGTAGAAAAGTGAAAAAAAATGTACGTGTCATTTTTTAGTACTGTAACTGTTTGATTCAGCGGCTCCATGAATGTAGCGTATGATCGTGTGTTGGGCACTGCACCGGCTACACAGTAGTACTACGTAATACACAGTAAACTATGCATCGCAAAGTTCCACACGTAATACATAATGTAATGACGGCACACGCTAATTCACACCACTCTAGAGTGCGGGCGTAAGAGCCGAACTAGCGGTCCACAATAGGAGATACGCAACACTTTGTTAGATGGGCGGGAGTTACATCAGATGTTCCGTGTCCATTCGCTGGCGTGCGACTGCATGCTGCAGAATATCACCTCGCACATTAACCATCACCTCTCTCCTCATCAACTGTGGTGATCGTGGCACAAAGTTTCGCCGTCATATTTGCAATGTCGTATTGGCGTTTCCCTTTGCTGGATTCATCGGGCTGCTACGACCAAACGGTTGGCTACAATACAAAATGACTCGTTTATTTTCTTCTCAGTTTTTACCACTCTACAAAACGCCAGTATTCCAATCTGCTATTTATTTACACGCATTATAATTAAATGTTAAATCATGCTTATCCTGGCACGTGAAGCGAAAATGACTAATGTGGGGTATAAAGAGGTACTTCAATAAAAAAAATTAATAGTGATATCTATTTTGTGTATCGCATGTAGGCAAAACTGCACACATAAATATAGTCAATAATGCTAAAATCTTGTATGGAACATACTTGTTATATATTAGTTATACGTACTGTATACATTGGATGTTATAAATCAAACATGGCTCAGTTTCAATTCTAAGCCTGCGGCATCGTCTCAGATGTTGTGATCTTGTGTGCAGGAAAGGAAGCGAGGAAAAAGGAACTGAAGAAAAATAAGAAACAGAGACAAATGGTGCGAGCGGCCGTCTTGAAGGGCAAGGACCCGGTGCAACTAATAGCTGAAATGGAAAAGATAGATCAGATGGGTGAGACACTGCACTGTTAGGATGTTCGTTATAAAAGTTAACAAGTAATCTCATTGATAAAAAAAAATTTCTTTCGTGTTTTGTTTTCAGAATACAATGTCCTCCAGCCACCGCCACTGAACGAAAAAGTTCTGAAGGACAAACGTAAAAAACTCAGAGAAACTTTGGAACGTGTGATGTGTATGTATGTAAGTATGAAGCCTCCAGGATCGCAAATCTTTCAAGGTTTTAATTACTGTTACGTAACTTTTTTCCCCTCTTTGATACATACAGTTGAAATGTCGTATTACATATTTCTGAAGTAACCAGCAACATGAGATGTATGCAGGGAACTTCATACATAATGGTTTCTGAAGCTGAATGATTTACGTCTGTGCTGTATCGTATAGTGGAAGAAATAATTCTTAGTTAAAACTCACAGATTTTAATAATTTAAAATTATGAGTTTGGGATCTCGTGGGTCCTTGGGACGGGACCACCTATTACAAGGACACTGGGCCAAGTCTGGCTATACCTACGGTTGATCCATTCCTTCCCTAATGCTGCCATCATCGCTAAGATGATGCCCCTAGATTGCAGTATCAGAGAAAGAGTGCTTCAACTTCCGCCATTTCAGGCAGCAGTGTGCACAGTTTTTGTCCTAAGCATGTTTCCGCAACCTTCCAATGGGGAGAGGCTCATATCATGTCCTCTCTCTCTCTGTCTATCTATCTATCTCTCTCTCTGTCTATCTATCTCTCTCTCTCTCTGTCTATNAGGCTCATATCATGTCCTCTCTCTCTCTGTCTATCTATCTATCTCTCTCTCTGTCTATCTATCTCTCTCTCTCTCTCTCTGTCTATCTATCTATCTATCTCTCTCTCTGTCTATCTATCTATCTCTCTCTCTGTCTATCTCTCTCTGTCTATCTATCTCTCTCTGTCTATCTATCTATCTATCTCTATCTATCTCTCTATCTATCTCTCTCTCTCTCTCTCTCTCTCTCCCCCTCTCTTGNTCTATCTCTCTCTGTCTATCTATCTATCTATCTCTATCTATCTCTCTATCTATCTCTCTCTCTCTCTCTCTCTCTCCCCCTCTCTCGCTCTCTCTCTCTCTCATGGATATCCTGTAAGTGACACAAACTGGTATGCTGGTATCTACTACTGGATATCCAAAAGAGATTCACTGTAGGTCTTAGATGGTATTTAGATATTCTGGATCTAAATAGGATATCTGGTGGATATCCTGTCCTATGTGGGAAGTGGTTCGGAGCACACACTGTTCAGGATGCCCCATCGCATTTGCCTTTTCTGTATACAACTTCACAACGTAACCCCAATACAACACAGTTTAGTTCAGGCTTGTCGCGGTATCTCTGTTGTGTATGCTATGGCGGTTAGCAGCATGCGAGATAACTGCTGATAAACGGTGTGACTGTATACAGCATTGAATTGTGCTGACAGCGAAAAATAAGACGTGAGGAGTGAAGGTCAGTGGACGTGGGCGGAGAGCTAAGACAGTAGCGCAAAGTGACATCCTGGGCGTCGAGATCGAGACTTCACCGGTGAGTTATTACATCATGCAACCGTTATACACGAGGCGGGAGTATATAGCGTTGCTCGTTTACAACAGGACTAAATTAAGGATAATATATAAAATACATACACTGCGCGTGTATGAAAACATAGTTTACCTTCTTGCCACAATTTTCGCTCTTCGTACCTTAGCCATGCGTCTCTGCGTGGATTTCCTTCGTGTTTGAAGTGATGCATTGGTATTGTTCCTCTGGGAACAATAGCCAAAAATGTGCGACGCAATTGATCCCTTTTTGTAGTAAAGTTATTTCCATGACCCCATGGACTTTTTCAATCGTCATCAATTAACGTTAAATATAGCGCACCCAAAATTTTTGTATGTCATGTAGCCTGTACTACAGGCGAGGAGTTAAATTTTACTAAATTTTAAAATTATTAAAAAAGTATGTTGTGTACAAAAAAAATTGCATTTTGCCCTTGTACAAATATTTCTGTTGCAAAACTGAAGTGAATGAAACCTCTACGAACATTGCACGTTGAAAACTGTGGAAGATGCATGAAGTGAATTTTAACCTTTGATTCCATATCTCATTCGCATGGCCGAGGATGGCCTTAATAATATGTGCACAATTAAATTAAACGTAGCCTGAACGTAATCACATCATAATTTTTTGTGTTCTGTATTATACAGAATATTACTGGTATTACACATTTGACAATCATAGTGATCAAGTTAAGTCAGTNAAAAAAAAAAAAAAAAATATATATATATATATATATATTATATATATATATGTCCTAGTGTTTCCTTTGGTGAAGGACAACCAAATGCCCCCAGTAGATGTTTGATATGTACACTGCCTGTTATAGTATTGATTGTGAGTAACAGCTGCCAGACAGTCTGTTTCAGTGAAGAAATTTGTTAATCTTCTGTCTAAATTTTTATCTTTTGTCCTACAGGAATACACTGTGCAAGATTATTGGAGCTTTGTTTTGAAATACACAGCAATTGTTAACGAACAGAAAGAGAAAAATATGCAAAACAGCTTGCAAAAATAATATTAAATTGAAGTGTTTTGGTAATGCCTGTTTATGTTTTTTTTTTCCTCCAAGGATAAAGACGATCCGGAGAAATGGGCGGAGCTGAAGCGAATGGAAGTGGAGTACGAGAAGAGACGGCAGGCTTTGGTGAGCTACGCAGAGTCCGTGAGGCACGCCCAGCAGGTGCAAGTGGACGACATCCCTCTGCCCACGCTGCAGGTCCCCACGGACGCCATGTCGTTCGTGAACCTGCCCTCGCAGATCCCCCTCCCTGCCGACTTGCCCATCCCGCTGATACCNCTCCCGCTAATCCCGCCGCAGGGCATTCTCAAGAAGACGTCGGCGTACATCCTGCCGCCGGAGCCCAAGAAGCCACCCGGAGTGCCCCCGGGGCCGCCGCTGGAGCTCAGCGAGGGGGAGGACGAACCAATGGACCAAGATGGTCAGTACAGCCTATGAACTTGGGTACATCATCAGTTATAGGCCTTTCGTGGTTAATGGAGCACTTTCAAAGGATTTGCTGGGACACTAATTTTCTGTCCATTTGTATTCTTCCTTAGAATGTAAAATTAACATTGCCTTGGACTCAGCAACGTTGTTCATGTATTGCTCAATTAGAGCTGCGAAATTATAAAGAACAAATGGTTTTACTTAAATATATATATATATCTCTCTGTGTGTGTGTGTGCGTGCGCGTGCCTATATATATATATATATATATATATATATATATTTTAAGTAAAAGTTTAATTTNTATATATATATATATATATATATATATATATATTTTAAGTAAAACAATTTGTTCTTTATGATTTTATATATATATATATCCCCAAATTTACTTTACTGCTGAAATGAGTTATTGTGTCGTCGTAATACATGCCATTTTTCAGAAGTTGATTTCAAAAGTGCTCAGTTAACCACAAACAAGTTTTAATTATATTTTCAGAGAGAGAAATTGGTAAATTACTATATTTACTCTCGTATAACTCCCTCCTTTCCTTTTTATGTCATGGTTTATTCCATAGTACTGTATGTGGTACGTATGTTATTAAATCATAGTGTTCTATAGATTTTGTTGTTCACCAAAAGTGATTACGTGGTGGTGGTGGTTTTTGTATTTGTTGAGTATAGTCTATCTCATCTTAGAATTCCACTTGTCAGATCTTGTAGAAGTAGCGACCAGTGAACAGACTACGTATTCTTCCGCCGCCACGTGGTTCCGGCCTGACCACCAAAACACGTTTTGTCTGTGCAATGACGGACGTCAAACCTTACGAACGTACATCTAAACATGTCGCCAAACCGTTCGTACATTGATAATAACAATATTATTGATTTAGCTGTTGAAATTTTTTTTATCACTGCAAAGGACATAAGTTGATTAAGATCCATAGTTTATTCACTTGAAAATGTTGTTTTACGAGTTGCAAAATTCTTGCCGAGCAAACACGAATGATACGTCACAATGCCCACGGAAATTTGGCAATTCAGTCAAACTTCAAAATTGTGACCTTTCACAGTCCCCAAGGAAAATGGTTTCTACTTTGGAGGAGTCGTTTTATTTTGCACTGATTCCGACCCACCCGTGCCCCCTATACGCAAAAATTGCTTTAAAATTTTACTTTGCTGTTTTTTTAATGGTTTTTTACGGGAAAAATTACACGTTATATTTGTCAACTACAGTTAAATGGTTCCTGCGAATTTACTTGTAAAATTTAAACGCTCGTAAGATCTAATTAGACATATTTTGATTGACTTTGATCTCTAAGAAGTAAAAAATTGTATCAATTTCTAGAGCAAAAATTACGTTTCGTTTTAATAAAATATAAAGAAAATTTTTAAAATACATATTTTGAAGTTTTTCAAGAGCGATTATAACCTAGATGGAGAAATAGGCTGTTATTACTGATAACCGTGCTCTGAGATTTGCAGCCGTATGTATACCATACCCGTAGTGATACCACTCTGAACTTGCAGTTTAACTTTTTAAAGGTTTTCTACATTTATTTTGAAGAGCTTAAGATTAAACCTTCTGGTGTGATCTCGTAGAATATTAATTAAAGTTTAAGAGTGTTTTGAAGATGTACTTTACGTGATGGTACTCAGTTTGTATTCAACCCTGTGCAGACAACTTTGTGAAAAACGGGAAGATAGACGGCAAGCCCCGGCAGCGAACCATCAGATTCGCAGATGATGGAATGGAGCCAGAAGGGGATGCTGCGATCGACGGCAAGGAGGCGGAGGAGAGGAAAGACAATGCCGAGGAGAAGGAAGGGGCGGATGGGGCGGCAGTTGCAGTTTCCACACCAAAACCAACCAGTCTTCAGCAGAAGATGCTGGCGATGGCCGGCCAGGACATCGATCAGTTCATGAAGGAGGTAGGCGCCGGGTTCCTCAGCACCAGAAACAAACAGTTGTTTAGAAAACTAACCTGCCTGTCACATTTCCACATCTACAGGCTGTGCAAGAGTAACTGAGTACTTTTTAAATAAAGTCGCTGCATCTATCTTAACGGGCATACTGACTGGCAAACGTCCAGTAAAGTTGGTGACAACAGAAGGAAAGTACCTGCGTGTATTAATGTTAGGCAAACATCTGTGAACACTAAAATTACTGTATTTTTTTTTTTTCAGTTTCCATTTTTTAATTCACGTAGATGTAAGAATTTGCAAATATGTAAAACATTTCCATTTTCTAATAATTTCACAGATCCACTTCTGACCGATGCACGAATAAAGTCACTAGGCGCATGGCAATCTACGGTAAACCTCTCGTATGGTGAAATATGTAATATAAAGTGAGAAGAAAGTAGATCTTACCATGCTAATAAACAAAGATGCAGTCCTCGCACGTCATTCTTACAGATTAGTTCACCGATTACCTACAAGATGGTATTTTCATTGCCATTAAAAATGTATGGCTGTTAAAAACAATAATCCACAAATACAAGGACGATAGTCTGATGCCACCCGTGTCCAGTAATTAACTAAATATCACTGAGACTGTGTTGTCTTGTAAGCAGCCATACGTGGCCAGCATTTGATTACTATGTTCTTGGAATTGTTATAAATTAGAATTTTTCAAGTGTGTTGTATGTGCAAGAAGACGGGAAGGATTGTATGCGTACATATTTTAGGTCAATTTAGTGTTTTTGTTTTGTTGGTGTAGTAAATTTTGTAACGTTACATCATGTGCATTGATACCATTGTCTAGCACATAACCTATTGAATTACCAAATACATAGACCAGATTAAGTGCATATAACTGACGAGCAGTGAAATGTGTCAAAATGAATGCAGAAAACATTTTTTTTTTCCGTGATGTTGCGTTTTGGTTTCAAATCCAGATTGCTGGCTGAACAGAATGTGTCAACTTGAAATAACGGAATGATTGTGCTTTGACGCAGATGGAAGAAGTTCAAAGAAAACGAGAACAGGACAGAATGGCGGACCTGAACGCACGGCTCTCGCAGTTAGAAGGAAGCAACAACAAAGAGGAAGGAGGCAGGGAGGCGCCCCCGGCGAAGGCAGCGACGGAGGACGACGAAGACACGTTGCAGCCCCCGGGGACGGGGCAGACAGACCTCAGCATCCCTCCGCCAGCACAGAAGCTTGTGGCGCCGCCCGCCATGCAGCTGGAGATGCCGCCCGGCTTGATGTTCCGCCCGCCGCCCCTGCGAGCAGGGGTGCCACCTCCCCAGATGGGCATCAGGCTGCCTCCAGGACCTCCGCCGGGCCGGCCAGGGCTGCCCCCCGGACCACCGCCTGGCCTGCCTCCGCGACTGGCCATCAGGTTGCCCCCTGGACCTCCACCAGGTGAGCACACGCTTGAACTGATCCCAGGTGGGTACTGAGCACTTTCGGAGACCAGGCTTGCAGTCTACCTTACTTCTCAGTTTGTATTCTTCTGCTACATCAAAGATTTAACATTGCAGTGGACCATCTCAGTTTATTACTGCGTCGTCGACTCATATGTATAAAACAAGAAATACTGACATTAATAACCTTAAAGTTACATATTACACTCTCAATGCGACGTCAAGTCTTAGAACGAATTTTTTTTATAAATTTGCTGCCAACTTAATTAGTATCCTGAATGCCAGTGTATATTGTAGCATACATGTTATCGGCTGTTATAAACACTTTTGCAATGAACCGTTGAAAAAAATTGCTGCAGATTACATTGGTAAGCATGCTCCTAGTTGTATTATGGAAAACAGTTCCAAGTCTTGACTTTGCACTGCGAACGTAATGTACATGTCATTAATGCCAAATCAAGTTTGTTTTTTTTATGCATTATACATTCAGGTACAAAATGACAAATGAATTAGTAACATGTTTAGGTCCCTCAACAATTTTACGTGTTTTCACTCAACTGATGTATGAATAAAGTGATAATGCCCATATGGGTGTAAATTTTACATGTGGCAGAAGAATACAAACTAAAAGTAGATCTTAAGCAGGGTTTTCGAAAGTGCTCGCGTAACTATGAACAGTCCGTAAGAGCGGCGAATTTTTTCCAGAGGTTGATATTGAAAGTGCACACTTGACCGTGAACATCCTTTACCGTGGTGCTCTCGTGAACAGGCATGCCGCCGCGCCTCATGAGGCCGCTCGGCCCCCCGCCCAGGCTCCCGGCGGGCATGGCGCTCCCCGGGCAGCCGCAGTTGCAGCCCGTACCTGTGCCGGTGCCCCTGGCCCCCGCCATCGCGCCCTCCATCGCCACCACCGTTCCCACTGCCAACGTGCTGACGGCCGCCCCGCAGCTCATCAAGAGGGGCGATGCAGCCACCGCCGAGGGGGTTAAGAAGAGCCAGGGTGCGACCATCGAGGCTAAACCACAGATCAGGTACCTTGTCCTGCCTGCATCGCACGTACGAGGGCCCTCATTGACTGTAACAGTTCTTTGGGAGCATGGCCAGTTTTTATGCTTGAATGTGAGGGTCTATAAATTTCGGTTTCAGTCCTGGACATTCAAATGCATTTGTGTACTTTGATGTGTTCTTCGACTGCTAATACAACTTAAAAGTTAAAAAAACAAGATTTGTAATTGAAATCAAATTTCAAATTGTTGTTAATGGTTCAAATCTGAATCAGATAAAACTGAAAATACACGAGTCAAAAACTTATTCTAAGTTATTAATACGTACATGTTTCCAAACGGGTTTGGACATTGAATATATGTGTTTTTTTTGTTTGTCTTCTCGCAGATTTTAACCTAGCAAAACCAGATATTATAATTTTTCACACACATTTTACTTTCAGNTTTTTGTTTGTCTTCTCGCAGATTTTAACCTAGCAAAACCAGATATTATAATTTTTCACACACATTTTACTTTCAGGAATCTTAGTGCAGATGTCACGAGATTTCTGCCGACTGCTCTTCGAGTCAAGAGGGAAGAAGGGAAAAGAAAAAAGGACTCCAAAACAGGTGTCTCTGGTGAGTACAAGTACTAAATATAGGCTATTAACTGTAAATTGAGCAATTTTTTGAAGCCCTCTCTTTTGGAATAATAGTCAATGAATATATTTTATTGTAGCCATAAACTTTCTCTTTCGAGTCCTCTGAAATATATACACTATGTTCATTACTTACATGACAATATTTATTTTAAAAAATGGTGTAAGGATAAAAATTGCCAACAGGAAAAAAAGTAACTAACGCCTGAAAAGTGCTCACTTTACCGTGAACACACCCGTTTCCCCTGCCCTTTCATTCCGGCGCTACTCCATACTCACTTCGCTCCGCCCTCATTGGCTCTCAATATGCAATGTTAACAGTAGCCCAAACCTCTTTACTCGCTGTTGTTGTTTGTTTTTGGGTGTTTGTTACAGGGACACAGGCATATTACTCTCTTTATTGTTCACAGATACGAAGCCAGAGGTGTCTAAAAGTGGAGCTATGCAGCAGACAAAAGATGACGCATACATGCAGTTCATGCGTGAAATGGAGGGTTTATTGTAAATTGTGTAATTGCATGCCGAGAGACAACTACAAAAGTTCATGTATCATAAGTATAAAGTCAAATTTTTATCNTGTAAATTGTGTAATTGCATGCCGAGAGACAACTACAAAAGTTCATGTATCATAAGTATAAAGTCAAATTTTTATCGTACGAGCTACTCTGATTCAGGAAGTGTAGTCCTGCTGTAGTGTTATCTAGGATGTTTTCCAAGGACATTATTCCCACCCTATCATCATTTACGTTCATATACGTAGGAAACTGCAAGTAAGGTTTGNGATGTTTTCCAAGGACATTATTCCCACCCTATCATCATTTACGTTCATATACGTAGGAAACTGCAAGTAAGGTTTGCATGTAAGTTGATTTGACAAACACGTTGTGCCTGGTGCATGCATTAGTAAAACACATTGTGTTAGACTGAGAATAAGTGTGCAGGGCTTGTAAAATAAATTCTGCCCTGCAATTTTTTTTTTTTTAACTATAAACAATAGCAATAAACAAATGTTTTTTATTATGTTAAGCTCATGTATCCAATAGTTTACCATAACACTCACGTGCCCACACTAAAAAAAATTATACCCGNTTTTATTATGTTAAGCTCATGTATCCAATAGTTTACCATAACACTCACGTGCCCACACTAAAAAAAATTATACCCATTTTACATAATTGAATGGCAGAGTTGAAAATATTGCTTAAGGCGCCCGTCTACCTGGCGCTTGAACTGAACTGCGTTGCAGTGTGTTCCAAATACACGTTTTTCAACTAAACTATTAAGCCTGCGTCCAACGTGCTGATCTACGAAAAGAACACGCACTTCAGACGAGAGCTGTTAAGTACTTTCAAAATATCACGTACGTTAGAAACATCAATTCGGAGTACTCCAAAACTGCTAAAAACGGCCTTTCCGAGGCGCTGTAGCTCAAAATGCACGCATCAGATACATACAAAACTACTATAGGCGCCTGCACTGAACCTTCCTAAAGACTTCCCACTAATAAAATAATATGGTCACCGCTGAAAGTCCCATAGGTACACGCAGCACGACGAGAACACTGCACGCCAGTTCAGAGCCTTGCGCTTAGCGGCGATGGCGTACTTGATGCGCGTGGCAGTGTCGCCCTTATCGCTCCCGCGCTTCTCGGCCTANACGAGAACACTGCACGCCAGTTCAGAGCCTTGCGCTTAGCGGCGATGGCGTACTTGATGCGCGTGTCAGTGTCGCCCTTATCGCTCCCGCGCTTCACGGCCTAAACGTGGGAAAAAGTTCCAGGTAGACGGGGGGGGCCTTAATATTGAAATTACTTTTTACTACTCGACTATCAATCTTCATACAAATGTAAGGTGCTTTCAGTANGGGGGGGCCTTAATATTGAAATTACTTTTTACTACTCGACTATCAATCTTCATACAAATGTAAGGTGCTTTCAGTATGTTTAACATCACCCTTGCATAGGCAGGCTGACACAAGGACTGGCAGTTTTTCTCAGGGATCTCGAGTTTCTCCCGCCATTGCATTCCAGCACTGCTCCATACGAACGTCACTTCACCCTCATCCGCACTCGAGACCTCGGTGCACGGAGCCACCCAAACCTCGCCACTGTAGTTACAGCTCTGCGTCTCTGTTGGCTGCGTTCATGTTCTGGAGGAGTGCAGATTCCCTTCAGTCATTACTGAACTCAAGCATGGTCCACATGTTGTCCATGAATCGACAGCATAATGTTTCAGCACAACGTCCATAAACTGGCCAANGAACTCAAGCATGGTCCACATGTTGTCCATGAATCGACAGCATAATGTTTCAGCACAACGTCCATAAACTGGCCAGTGTCTTCAAATAGAGCAACATGTAACGGTGGTTTGTAAAATTTGGTATTCCAAAACTCCATAGCAGAACGTACTGCAAGCTGCTTTATGAAATCCATGACTGAAGTATTTCTTAACAACTTTTCAGGCAATGGTTTCCGAGAGATGCAAGCTGTATGTACATTATGAGTAAAGTTAAGAAACTGAATACGGTAGAGCGTCCCTCAACCGGACTTGTCGGGAGATGGGCTATCCCGGTNTTATGAGTAAAGTTAAGAAACTGAATACGGTAGAGCGTCCCTCAACCGGACTTGTCGGGAGATGGGCTATCCCGGTTATGGGAAATGAGAGTGGGATGGTGTGAAAAATAACACATTTAAAGTCTGAACTCGTGTATATGTGGCACATAATTTTAACTTAAGAAATCGTTGAGTGTAAATTATTAGTTTTATCTTTCAAGTTACAAAACCATTAAAAAAAAAAAAAACCACTAAGTACTGTTTATGAAAATGTGAGTCATAAAACTCCCGGCGCTGCATTAATAACCTTCATCCACAACCTGCTAGCTGGGGTTTGGCTTATTTACAAAATATTGTCATACATTTTTTTTGCCCCCCCCNTGTACATCACGAGAACAATTCATTAACTGATTGGTGGCACGTTCGATTCAATATATATCGACCCCAGTCGCTATGGCACTTGTTCATGGGCAGAATTACGCATACATGTATTTTATTTAATGACAAACATCTCTAACAAAAAATGTTGGTAATTTGACAAAGTAAATAATACGTATACATAAGATTTTTTTTTTTTTGTTGAATGTAATAATTAATTAATAAACATTTGCGCAGTATTTGTAAACACCGCCGACTTTACTCTGGCCATATTAAAAAATGGTTGCGATGTGGTATTTTAGTACGTTTCGTTACAGGCTAAAAACTAAACTACCAAATACTTCATCATTTTGGTTGACTAATTCGGGTCACATGACCTTTTAGGAAACTAAAAGTGCCAATTCGAACACTGCCTCATCTTCTGTGTTTAGTGGTTAGGTTCTTGAAAATGAGCCAATACAGCATTTGCAACTATTGAGCGAGGGTGGTGATTGTAGTCCAGGTAAAAAATAGTTACCGTTGATGGACAGCATCACGGTCGGTCAGACACACGGGCAATATGACTGGGCTGACTTTATTGGCTGCTTGCCGGATCCCGGTCGGTATGTAAGCTAGGGCACTTGGCTTGACAGCACGAGACAACGTCCACAGTGGGCTTAAATGTCCTTCGTACTATGGGTACAGCCACTGGTTTACCGGTATTGGACGTGGCCTGGGGTAGCTGCTGAATCGGCTGTTGTTGCCGGCCGGAACTCGTGCCCAGTCCTTGGCCGGAGGTGGTACTGAGGCTGGCAGTACTGCTGGTAGCCCGTGGAGGGCTGCTGGTCCTGCGGTGCTGGAACCACGGGTTCGCTATACCCAGTGGGATGTGGAGCCCTTGACGGAAATCGACGACGACTTGGTGCGGCTCGCCAGCAGTCTTGTAAGGTGGCTTAAAATAGGATGTGGGG
>NQII01001240.1:22624-45362 GCA_002778355.1 Clitarchus hookeri
GGGAGGACTGGGAAGTGAGCGTCTGTCAAGCGGGGTTGCATCGGCGGCGTGAGCTTAGGCTGGCTTCTATCACACGTGGGGGCTTGGCGGTGACATCTGACACAAAGGCGAATGAACTGAACTGGATTTAATTAATATCTACACATGAACAAAAACTGTGTGTGATGTAACAATTGTTAACCTCAAACGCTAAGTGAATGTCCTTGGGCAGTTTTGAATGTCTCAATAAATTACAAGATTTTTCGCACAAAAATTACTATGATGCGACAATGTGTGTTGCATGACAAGTGTGCTTGCTCTCTTAAGGATATCCTTTCATTCTTATAGTTACATATATTTTTTTTTTAATGTTTACCACTTAAATATGTGCAGATTGACAGAATTAATAACAGATTCCATTTAGTTTGAGTGAAATCGTTACAAAAAAACAACACGCACATGTTCTATTAAGGCATGCAGTTTTTGGCCATAACATTTATTTGGCTAATTGGTAAAATTTTAATGATGAAATCAGCTCATTTTATTTACCGTAAAAGTGGTCCCTATATATTACTTGCTTGGTTTCCTAAATAAAAACATTATGCATAATTTTTGTAGTCTTTAAATGCTATCATGACACCAACTGTTCCTTTACTGTAAATATTTTATACATAGTTTGCACTGTAATTAAAACATGTACTAAACCAAGTTTGTAATTGCTGCTGTATCTAATTAGCCTACAATCCTGCAAACACATGCGCAAAAAATTTTGAGGTAGTTAAAGTTTTAATATGATCACGCACACTGCAAATGCCTCAAGCAGAGCAAATTTTACACATTTGGAGGTAATCAGTCGGATACCATGGTTCCTGAGCTGTGGTGCAAGACTAACAATTATTTTTTAAATTAATTTAGTGCGCGCAGTTTTAATTATATCAGTTTCAATGCTACCAGACAAACACAGGTCAATCACATTATTGCGACCACCTTCGCAGCACGGACAGCAGCTAGACGAAGCAGGGAGTGACTCAATCAGGTGCTGATAGTTCCACGGGTATCTGGAGCCATGCTGTCTGCAGTGCATCCCACAACTGTTGAAGAGTACACATGGTGGAGACAAGATGTTCAATTGGATTGAGATCAGTGCTGTATGGGGGCCAGGGAAAAACATTGACATCTTGATCATGCANGAGACAAGATGTTCAATTGGATTGAGATCAGTGCTGTATGGGGGCCAGGGAAAAACATTGACATCTTGATCATGCACTTCAGCCGCGTGGCAAGGCGTATTATCGTGCTCAAAGATCCCTGCCTCCCGAGGAAAGACAGTCATGTATGTTGGCTGTGATCGCCGAGGGTGGATTCATAACCAAATCGGTCAAGAGTGCCTTCCGCACGGATGAAGAGACCTAGAGAATACCAGAACATTCCCCAGACCATAACACTGCCCACACCGCCCTGTGTTCGTCCGGCAATGGATGCAAGGTGTCGGTTNGAGACAAGATGTTCAATTGGATTGAGATCAGTGCTGTATGGGGGCCAGGGAAAAACATTGACATCTTGATCATGCTCTTCCAGCCACGCGCGGACACTTCTAGCCGCGTGGCAAGGCGTATTATCGTGCTCAAAGATCCCTGCCTCCCGAGGAAAGACAGTCATGTATGTTGGCTGTGATCGCCGAGGGTGGATTCATAACCAAATCGGTCAAGAGTGCCTTCCGCACGGATGAAGAGACCTAGAGAACACCAGAACATTCCCCAGACCATAACACTGCCCACACCGCCCTGTGTTCGTCCGGCAATGGATGCAAGGTGTCGGTTNACCAGAACATTCCCCAGACCATAACACTGCCCACACCGCCCTGTGTTCGTCCGGCAATGGATGCAAGGTGTCGGTTATCCGACGTTCCTCACGTCGATCCGTTCTATGGAGCTGAAACCGTGACTCTGAGAAGGCTACCCATCGCCAGTGGTCCAGTCGACATACTGTTAAGGAAATTCCAGTCGTTTTCGTCAATGCATCTGTGTTAGCATGGGTGCAGTCATCCTCCATCTACTCTGGAGCCCCAATTGCAGAAGGGTTCACTGAATTGTTGCAGTACACACATCTGGATGCTCCTTGGTTCATTTGGACAGTGAGCTGTTCCATTGTAGTGTGTCGGTTGGCCTTCACGCACTGTCGTACTCAACGTTCACCTCTGACATTAATGGCGTGTGGAGCTCCACAGTTTCCACGGTGGTTATTCCCAATGGTGCAATTCGTCCACTCACGATACATCTTTACCACAGATGCACATTAACAGTTCACAAATTTCGCTGCTTGCAAATTGCTGCCCCCCTTGGCCCGAAAGCCGATAATCATCCCTTTTCTGCAACTCTGTTAAATCGTTTCCCTTGCCCACGACAACAGTAAGTGTACAGCCAGCCAGCCTGTCGCATTATATATGCTTCACCAGCCTACATCATGGGTTACGCGTGGCAGATGGCACTTCTAGCAGACGGTCATAATGAAGTGATTTGACAGTGTAGAGCATAGACACAAGGTTAATGCAGCAACTTCCAAGATGAAAGACATATTTAGAAAAAAATTTACGTGGCCTTCATACTACTACAGTAGAACCCTACTATAACATTTTTCCGCATATTAACATAGTTATTTCATGGTTCCACCATTTCTCCATTAGGCTTAATGGTTTCATTTCCGACACATAACAATGTTCACATTTTTCATTTCCTGCTTATAACATTAGTATTTGTTCAGTTCTTTGCAGCATCTCAAATGCAATTTTTCTCCTAAAATTTCAGACACACAAAAAATACAGTAGCCTACAAACAGATACATAAATAGTTTACTTGAAATATTAAGAATTTTACATGTGATGGTCACGAAAATTACTAATATAACCAAGAGTAGACGAGTGAACAAGCCTCCAGAATGCATGTCATTGGGCATTAATTGACGACAGGTCCATGGAATTCAGATCACCGATATTTTTGCATCAAATGATTGAGATGAAGATAAACTAGACTATTTATTTATATACAAAAGTAATTATTACGTTGGAATTTTGTTTAGCTTGTGTCCCTGCAGGTTAACATCTTATTTTACTAACCCCCTGGAAAATGTTATAACAGGGTTTTACTGTATCTCTATGCAAACTATTATTATAATTAGTTGAGTCCCTAGCCCTAAAAGACTTAAAATAGTGGACTATATGATTAAATAAAATGAGCAGCGATGCCAAGTTGGGTTCAAATTGGTTTAATAGTTCCATACATGCTACACAGACTTTAAGCAGGCAGTAATTTATAAATATGGAGCTACGCCTTTTAAAATTTCTGCATTCACTGTCGTAGTAGTTTCTGAAAAAATACTCTTTTTCCAGATGCTATCTTTCAAAACAAAGGACAAAAGTGATAGATACTGACTGAATTACACCTAATTTATTTAAACTTTGCTTGCAGTACCCCAAGTCTGTCTGGTAGGCATGAGGCATCATAATGCAAATTTAATGGCCACTAATTTGGAAATAATTAAGCTAAATACAACTAAATTTGATGCGTGATGGCCGGAATGCTAGGCACGTCACCTAGTCTACAGGGGTTTTTTTTAAGCAGGTTCAGGCGAAGAACCCTTGGTGACCTTACGGGCTGGTTACTGCGGGTTCGCCCTGGCCCTTGGCGAGTCAGTGTACAGAGTCGGCGTGGTCGGGCGGCAGTGTTGGCAGTTGATGCAGGTTGGCTCCTCTGTGTGGGCGGCATCATCCCTTGCTGCGCTCTCTTGGCGAGGGATGGAAGTGGGTCAGTTCTGTAGTTGCGGGTGGTATCTGGAGCTCTCTTAGGGGCAGGCAGACTTTGTTCGAGTGATGCGCGTATTTAGCGCCACTGGCAACAGCATGCAACACTCGTCTTCTGGGTGCAGCTCGTCTCGGGTTCGACCCCAACCCAACCACACTGCTGGATGCATTTCATTGAATGGACTTCACTTCCTCAACAACTTAAACGCACACCGTTCACTCAATTTCACCTGGTCGTACTCGCAAGAGACGCGCCATATTCCTGGATGTTGAACTCTCTCCCCACGATGGCACAATTCAAACTGCTGTACACACCAAACCCACCAGCAACCTTTACTTAAAATAAGCATGGTGTAAAAATCAGCAGGTGTGTCTAAAGTTAAATGTGTCCATACAGGCCTTCAAGATAGCATAATTTGCTTTCAAGGTAACTTGGCACATAGACAACCACTCCTTTGACAAAAAATATCTTTGCTCTCAAAAAAGAAATGTCTGGTTGATGAGTCAACTTTCTTCTTAATCATACTGTAGGCCTAAAACATTATTGAACTGGGTATTATTATTCAGTAATATTTGTACATCAATTTGAATCTGTAGGCCTATCCTGATCATGTTTCTGTCCATGGTCATTTAACTAGAAAGAAACTTAAAATTAGAACTACTTACCTAATATATATATAAAAAAGTTTTGATACTGTAGCTGTGAATGTCAATACAGTTCCCTACTAAAATCTACTAATATTCTAGCGTGTGGTACTTTTAAGCAATTTGATCTCCTTTGTGTAAATTAGCAAATCAGTTTATCTGCAAATATGTTATTTACTTTGTGTATATTAGTTGAATCAGTTGCGGGGCGAGTTCGTAAATGTGGGGAAGCAATTTAAGCATGGTTTGAAAAGGGATTGACGGGAGGTAATGTTAACCACCGGGCATCGGCCCAACTGCAAACTTTCTTTATTTTTATTAATACAATACATGGTCTCTGGTATTATTTCTTGTAGGCCTAATGCTTTTAATTCTTTTTTTTTACGAAGCTGTACATGTAAATCTCTTGTCGTGGCTAATGTTTTCGACAGGCATTACAAAGTTCAGGGTTATTTTATAATATTTTTCATAGGCCAAATGGTTACTGTAATAAAAAATTACTGAAGCACAGTACCTTGAACATATTTATTCAACCAAGTCCATATGTCCTCATGTTTGGATCGTCTTCTTTTNAACTAGAAAGAAACTTAAAATTAGAACTACTTACCTAATATATATATAAAAAAGTTTTGATACTGTAGCTGTGAACGTCAATACAGTTCCCTACTAAAATCTATTAATATGCATTTCCATTTTATTCTAGTGTGTGGTACTTTTAAGTAATTTTATCTCCTTGTGTATATTAGCAAATCAGTTTATCTGCAAGTATGTTATTTACTTTGCGTATATTAGTTGAATCAGTTGCAGGACGAGTTCGTAAATGTGAGAGGGGGATACGCAGTTTAGGCGTGGTTTGAAAAGGGATTGACGGGAGGTAATGTTAACCACCGGGCATCAGCCCAACTGCAAACTTTCTTTGTTTTTATTAATACAATACATGGTCTCTGGTATTATTTCTTGTAGGCCTAATGCTTTTAATTCTTTTTTTTTTACGAAGCTGTACATGTAAATCTCTGGTCGTGGCTAATGTTTTTGATAGGCATTACAAAGTTCAGGATTATTTAATAATATTTTTCATAGGCCAAATGGTTATTACTGAAGCACAGTACCTTGAACATATTTATTCAACCAAGTCCATATGTCCTCATGTTTGGATCGTCTTCTTTTNATTACTGAAGCACAGTACCTTGAACATATTTATTCAACCAAGTCCATATGTCCTCATGTTTGGATCGTCTTCTTTTTCCAACGGAATGTTTGTGTCAACCATCATTCTACAAAGTCCATTACGAATTCTTGTTTGTTCAGGACAGCGCTTTTAGTATTTTGTAAGGCAGCGCTGATAGGCAAGAGTTTTGCAGGAGCACTTGACGAAGATTATACACAGAACTTATTTCATTTGTGAGTTTCATTAGAAAAATGTTTCACGCATTTGTCTCAATGCATCCAGTGGAGACAAGCACGTTACAAAACTTGCACAACATTATTTTATTCTCGATGTCAAAACTGTATAATTTTTTATGCTTCATCTCGCGTTCGCTGTAAATTTTTTTTAAACTATTTTCAGCATCTCAGCACAAAAATAATTACTACAAAATACTACGAATTTGGTATCTATTTGTTATTACTTTACAGTCAATACAAAAAAAAAAAAAAAAGTGGTACACACAAGAGTTAAAATATTACATTTAGCCAGAATGAAAACATGTCATGTCGAAGCTGTTTGGTGTAAATTTTACGTGTTAGCATCGTAACTTACTATTCATTTCTTTATGTGGGAGGACAATTCACTTAAACACCGGATACTAAAGCTACGAAAATAATGTGTTCGTTACGCAGGGACGATAGTACAGGTACACTCCAGTCCTGCTGCTACCTAGCGGCAAAGTGAATAAACACATTTGCTGTGTTGGCAGTACAATCGATTGTCGACACACTATTGGTGGTAAACAATTATTTCCAGTATCAGAAGAATATAAATATTCGTGTTAACACAGTTTTCGTGCAAAATTTCGTGTTTTGTAGGAAAAAAAAAGTAGATTTTGTGAAAACTGTGAAATAAAATCAAATTTTGCGGTATTATGTGGTTCACCATTTTATGGGGTCCCTATGGACAATCGACAACTGATGCTATAGATATGATTGTTCACATCTCGCAGCTGATTATTGTGTTGTATTGACTACTCTTATTCTTATGTGTTTGCGGGACTCTTAGGTTGGCGACAATGAGAATGAATCTCACAATCTCCGACACTATCGAAAGATCTAAACTGAATTTGGCATGAGGTTATAGACGTGGCTGTATTTTGGCGGGTGTGATTATCATCAGAAACTATTGGTTGCGGGTTTGGATAGTATCGAAAGGGATGGTTGGTAGAAAAATGTCGCAAATAGATAAATTGTGACAATTTTAACAGAGGGGTTACGCATGGTTCGGCAGACAGAGGAACACTCAACAAAAACATTAAAATAAATAAAAATTAAATTTCGCTCAATTTTGAAAATTAAAGTTTTTAATTTAAAGTGAATATTTGATCATAAATTTACTTTAATAAGTTGTTACTTTAATAAGTTGTTTTGAATGTCATTTTTAGGCAGTTCGTTTAAACAAACATAGTATGCATTATATAGAAGTGAAGATAATCAAATGAAAAAACAGCAGCACAAATTTGGTTTAATGTGAAATCATGACTACTTAAGTTTTTATGTTGACTCTTTAAGTAATGCACGAATAACACAAAAACAGAATAATCCGCAAACAAAGATTCAGGAGTTTGCTGTGTGTTAATTTCGTCAACTGCAACATACATTTAGTCTCAGTGACAAAGGTAAACTTAAGACTTGACTAACCTCGGTTTATTATTAAAATATGATTTTGTAATTTTCGATTTGCGGGCGTTTCAAAACAGTATTCAAGATTCAGTTTGTCCTTAAAAAATATTTACTTGCGAAATTCTATTCAATAGTACAGTTAGTGTGTAAAACATGTGTTGTGCAATGCTTGAACATGTTTTTGTTTTCAGGTGTACAAATTGAACTTTGCCGCACACAGATCAATTTAATGTAACTCAACAGAGCGGTGTTTGTTTATAATTGAGAAAGCATGCCAGCAAGCCGTTCAGCACTATAATTACATGGTACAATACTAATGATGCAACACTAAAATAGTGTAAAATGCAGCCTTACAAGAATAAAAGACNACTATAATTACATGGTACAATACTAATGATGCAACACTAAAATAGTGTAAAATGCAGCCTTACAAGAATAAAAGACGACACAATCATGTTTTCACACTCGGTGCGACACTGGAAGGAAGGAGGATACTTTTGAAAATGAGTAATTTCTCAGTAGACAAAGAATGGACAACAAATTTTATATTAAACAAAATTCATTCAGTTCAGAGTGCGGTACTAGAATTAAATTCAACATACACAATGCTGAAATGGTCCATAAATACTTTGTACGCCCAGATTTTAAAACTTCCAGAGTTTTCAAACAACAAATACCTGTGCTACACACTAAACACAAAATATAAAAATTCATTCACTTTGTGAAGAGAGGAATTTATGATAACACAACACATGCACAGATCAGCCCAGTAAGACTGCATATCCTACAGGCCATTTTTCACAAGTAGGTACAACATCGTCCCGACTAACATTCTTACACTATACAACCACTTGCGTCATGTACACTGCCACTAACCTGAACTGTTCCGAGAGAGTGACACAAAAAAACAAGCTTCTACTGCTAACAGAACATAAACTAACACTTACTACGCTGTGGCATCATTTCAAGACAGTAGTTGGTAGATACCAACGTATCGAAAACAGTTGAGTAACATCATTTTCCCCCCCACAACATGTTGCAGACAGTTATCATTCATGGATCATATCATAACACAGTTTTTGGCTATGCTGGAAAGATTTTGGCAGTTCTCAGAAAGTAGTACCACCATCGTCATCTTGCTTACACATTTTACGACTCCGTTGACGAATACCATATGCTTTCTGTTAAGCTGTAGCATTTACTCCAGCAACAACGTTAAGCACACTATTTTCAAATAACGCCTGTTGGCCTTCAAAAATTACGTCACTAAAATTTGACATGCAGTTTCTCCAAAACTGGACAGAGAAACACATTTTAACGAACCTATGCCCAGGGTTACAGTTGATTATCAATTTTCAGTCAAACTGCTTTTCACCTTCGACACAGACCACACAAGATGTTACATAGTATGCCCTCGGCAGAGACAGGTAACAGCAGCCCACGGAAACAACTTGACATTTGCACGGAAGTCAACTGGACCACATTTAATGTGATTAGACGTCAGATGACACTTTGATCTTTACTGTTTTGTGGAGTACGAGTACCCTGCAAGCAGTCGTCAGTGCAGCAAATACTGTACGACATGATCTGCAGAGTTCCACGAGAAAAATAACTGGCGATAAAACATCCAAGCAAACACAGTAGAAACAGGACTGCCCACTTTTAGCTTCAAAATAACTGCAAAATATTATGTTAAATATTTTGTGACGATACTTGATTGCATCCAAGTATCTGGCAACTAGACGACATGGCCAAGTACTTTACTTCAGTGCCATTGCCACTCGCTTATTTATAAAGTTTATTATAACAGAACTAATACAGTAATTTTAAAGTTGGGGTAGAATTCAATTTCATACTCCTGTAACAAAAGCCTTGGCAAGTGCACATTACAGAGTTTCTAACCAAATGGCAAAGTGGCCATAGTTCAATGTAATTCGCCAACAACTTATCTTCTTAAATAAAAGTACTAGTTCCGAAACATACAAAAAAAAAAATGGTTAGTAAAATTTGACTCGCACTGAAATTATTTTCTACTCGAAATATGAAGAACCCATTTTGACAAATGTGGGTTATAGAAATGAAAACAAAATTTAGTATCAAGTATTGAAAGTTTAGTTACCCATCCATCTCCAAACTTATGCAAGTTTTATAAATTTCGAACTTCAGCTGCATTTAATATCTTTAACGTATGGAAACATGCACATGCGTGCATAGAAACTCCAAGGAAAGGAGTTTCCACAAATTTCTCTTACCTTCACTAGCTGTATTTGAGCACAAATACTCATAGTCCACTTTTGCACACGTGCTAGCCCTTTCTTTCGCTTAGATGCTTGCCAAGAAAACTGGAAGGGCCATCGTGAAAGTAGCGCCAGCTGATGCAACCTTGCTCAGCTGTCCCACAAGCAGCGGTTACTCTGTCCAACTGGTCGTGCAGTCATGTGCATACAGACAGTCGCACGAGGCCAACTGCTTGTGGAACACGAAGAATGCCGACGGGCAATGAGAAGTAGCATACCAACAAGAAGGTAGTGGGTGCACACGCATGCACACAAGGTACGATAATCATCTCGCACGCACACACCTCAATGTTATCACTACTACTTGAGAGCATAAGCATGCACATATAACGCACTAAATGTTTTCTGCAAATTTTTATTTCCATTAAACAAAGGCAGACTGGTTTTGCCACAAAACAGTGAAACTCCTAACTGCCCCCCCCCCTCGTCATATAGTCTTTACTGTCATATCATTATTAAACACCTTACTAAATACAGTATGCGCTAACAGGATGAGAAAGATGTGGCAAAGAAAGGAACCCAAACGATTTCGCACAAGTTTACCAACTAGTGGGAGGTGCTTTATCCAGCAGTCCAGTACACGAGTAAATCGGCAAACACAGCTCTACTCTGTTATTTTAAAAATAATGTTTTTGCTACTTGAACGTAAGCTCCAGCTAGGTGTTAATAATTGTTTGTGTTCACAGATGTGGTATCAAGTTGCATCAAACATCTCGCGATTAAATGGTTCCTCCAATTCACAACACGAGCTCATCATTTTCTATGGTCTGCCATTGTGTTGTCCATTTTGTGCACATAACATCCGTATGCAACACACACGTAAACTTTATTTTTGTTTACGTAAGAGAAATACACGCAACACATTAAAATCAGAAACAATTTTTGTTGTACTGGTAGAATTTCAAGATGTTAACAAATGTAAAAAAATTTTATTTATCAATAACTAACAGAACCACGATGGAAGGTAATTAATTCCCAGTTTCATGTACTGTACGTCTATTTATAATAATAGTGTGTACGTGTGCTGTTTCGGCCACTGTAAAACAGATTTAGACACCGGTTCTTATCAAGAACCAGCAGCAAAACTGAGAACCGACCCATCCCTAGTACAGACTGAAAATTTACACCTGTCAGATTTTTAGCATTCTCAGAAAATTACCACTAATGTCACGCGTGAGAAGGCTCAAAAACATTCCATGGATGTTTTAAACTGGAATCCTCAAATTATGATAATGCAGTGTTATAAGCGTTAACTCTTGACAGTCTGGAAGTACTGTACAAATACAAAAACATTGATAAAACATTAAAAACTTGCAGAGAACAACACTGAAGAAGGAACCTATAAAACCAGTNCCATCCCTAGTACAGACTGAAAATTTACACCTGTCAGATTTTTAGCATTCTCAGAAAATTACCACTAATGTCACGTGTGAGAAGGCTCAAAAACATTCCATGGATGTTTTAAACTGGAATCCTCAAATTATGATAATGTAGTGTTATAAGCATTAACTCTTGACAGTCTGGAAGTACTATACAAATACAAAAACATTGATAAAACATTAAAAACTTGCAGAGAACAACACTGAAGAAGGAACCTATAAAACCAGTNTACAAATACAAAAACATTGATAAAACATTAAAAACTTGCAGAGAACAACACTGAAGAAGGAACCTATAAAACCAGTGGCGTATTTAAAAGACTTAAATTTACAGTGGAATTCCAAGTTTCCTGTTCAATGGGTCGATAAATTTTACACTTTCTATACACACACGTATAAATTACCCCTGTTAAGTTTACCTGGTTACTAAGCATGATTTTTCCAGTCCTTTCAGATAGGCCTAAACAAGGTGTTACTTTATCACAGAAACTTAACTGTGTGTGTCGTTCAATCCGAATATCAACCACACTGTTCAGTGAAGCCAACCGCAGTATAACAATTAATTAGACAATTAAAAATAGCATTTTAATGAATCTCTATACAAGACAAAATTTCCTAAACCACGCACAGAGCCACAATTTTGTGTATTTGTTTGGTGCATTACTACTTTCTGTAACTGTTACCACAAACAGTCAAGAGCCGAAGGGATGAACAGGGCATGCCGTTATTTTCTCAAGGCTAAAAAGCTGAAATTCTGCATCAAAATCTTACCAAGATAGCCAACAGAGAGACAAATGGCACACTGATACTAAACACAAACGAATGGATGGTTCACATTTTTTTGAAACACACTACAGGAAACCCTATTTTAAAATTTATTGTGTTGGAATCATACAAGTAGTAAAAAAGTGGGGTTGACGGTAGTAAACATTTCAAATGTTNATTTTAAAATTTATTGTGTTGGAATCATACAAGTAGTAAAAAAGTGGGGTTGACGGTAGTAAACATTTCAAATGTCGTGCACCGACACTAGTGTACAAACACGATAGTGCACAGTTGTTCACGCATGCGCACACTTTTAGACAGACAATGCGAACAAAGTGCATTTTGGGAATTTCTCACACTGATATTCTGGAACACAGTACTCCTAATATGTCACTGCAAGATAAAAACAGCTCTCTCTCTTTTTCTTAGAAAAAGTATTTCAAGTCAAACACTAAGTTCTTAGTAAAACAATGAACACTGAATATTTTCACACATGTGGAAATCTCTTCTTTCGTCTCGGCCACTTCCACTCCCGGAGTTCGCACTTCCGCAGCCACTCACATGTATATGAAGTTGAATCTGAAACGGAAACAAAGCGAACTTCAAACCACGCGACGCCCAGAACAAAAATTAAAAACATGGTATAATTCAACTTGCATGCTATGCGACATAGTGGCAAATCTGAAATATATGCAGTCCATTCTGGGTTACTTCCAACTTTTCTGAAGCCCTGCTAAAGTTCTACTTCCAGGATATTCCTCTGCTTCCCCTTGTACAGGGTATCTTTGCCACTCGCCGTATTAAGGCTAACGCCACACGAGGTTTGCTATTTGTGTGGAGACACCTCATTGTCCATTACAAGTCGTTTTCTCCTGGCTAAAACATCAATGCAGTCTCATACGGTAGAGAATGCAACGAACTGCACTGGCAGCTGTGCAACAACGCAGCAATCGTTCATCAATTGGACGGGTCCTTCACTCTTCGCGGACATCAAATCCCACAAGGCGAACATTACGATGCAGAAGCCGAGCTACTTGAGGTATCAAGACTCAGTCTCACACCCATGTCACATTTCCCATTTCAAATAAATAAATATTTCTTATTATTACATACAGTATTTACATTTTACAAATGCCTTCAAATGTACTTGCCAAATTTCATCCACATATCACGTGGTACTGTAATTGTGAAATTGCAATAATCTATTGATAATTTAAAAACTACGCTGCACTAATTATGTCATAATTAAATTATAAAAAGTAGACAGAATACACAAGTACTCTCAGGGTAGTACTCGTGAATACAAACACACAAAAAAAAGTGGGACGAACAAATGTGAGGTTGCGCATCCACGTGGGAAATGTGTTCGTCCGACTTTTGTTTGTGTATGTGGATTCATGAATACTGCCCTGAGAGTACTTTTTATAATGTAATCAGTAGCCCAGCGGCCCATTCCAACCATCTCACATTATGTCGTAATTAGGGATGGGTTGAATAACAAAAAATATTGATTCCAGTATTCGGTTCTATTTTGAATACTCGCCTTTTGCTTGCAACTTTATTAAACCAATGCAGGTAAAATTCATTAAATAATTTATTTAACCTATGGGAGAATTGAACAATAACAAAGTGTGAAGATAAGATTTAACGTATACAGATAAACTTGTTGTATTAAATTTATTTAAGGTTAGTAAATACTNATTTTAAAATTTATTGTGTTGGAATCATACAAGTAGTAAAAAAGTGGGGTTGACGGTAGTAAACATTTCAAATGTTGTGCACCGACACTAGTGTACAAACACGATAGTGCACAGTTGTTCACGCATGCGCACACTTTTAGACAGACGATGCGNGTGCACCGACACTAGTGTACAAACACGATAGTGCACAGTTGTTCACGCATGCGCACACTTTTAGACAGACGATGCGAACAAAGTGCATTTTGGGAATTTCTCACACTGATATTCTGGAACACAGTACTCCTAATATGTCACTGCAAGATAAAAACAGCTCTCTCTCTTTTTCTTAGAAAAAGTATTCCAAGTCAAACACTAAGTTCTTAGTAAAACAATGAACACTGAATATTTTCACACATGTGGAAATCTCTTCTTTCGTCTCGGCCACTTCCACTCCCGGAGTTCGCACTTCCGCGGCCACTCACATGTATATGAAGTTGAATCTGAAACGGAAACAAAGCGAACTTCAAACCACGCGACGCCCAGAACAAAAAAATTAAAAACATGGTAATATTCAACTTGCATGCTATGCGACATAGCGGCAAATCTGAAATATATGCAGTCCATTCTGGGTTACTTCCAACTTTTCTGAAGCCCTGCTAAAGTTCTACTTTCAGGATATTCCTCTGCTTCCCCTTGTACAGGGTATCTTTGCCACTCACCGTATTAAGGCTAACGCCACACGAGGTTTGCTATTTGTGTGGAGACACCTCATTGTCCATTACAAGTCGTTTTCTCCTGGCTAAAACATCAATGCAGTCTCATACTGTAGAGAATGCAACGAACTGCACTGGCAGCTGTGTAACAACGCAGCAATCGTTCATCAATTGGACGGGTCTTTCACTCTTCGCGGACATCAAATCCCACAAGGCGAACATTACGATGCAGAAGCCGAGCTACTTGAGGTATCAAGACTCGGTCTCACACCCATGTCACATTTCCCATTTCAAATAAATAAATATTTCTTATTATTACATACAGTATTTACATTTTACAAATGCCTTCAAATGTACTTGCCAAATTTCATCCACATATCACGTGGTACTGTAATTGTGAAATTGCAAGAATCTATTGATAATTTAAAAACTACGCTGCACTAATTATGTCATAATTAAATTATAAAAAGTAGACAGAATACACAAGTACTCTCAGGGTAGTACTCGTGAATACAAACACACAAAAAAAAGTGGGACGAACAAATGTGAGGTTGCGCATCCACGTGGGAAATGTGTTCGTCCGACTTTTGTTTGTGTATGTGTATTCATGAATACTGCCCTGAGAGTACTTTTTATAATGTAATCAGTAGCCCAGCGGCCCATTCCAACCATTCCTCATTATGTCGTAATTAGGGATGGGTTGAATAACAAAAAATATTGATTCCAGTATTCGGTTCTATTTTGAATACTCGCCTTTTGCTTGCAACTTTATTAAACCAATGCGAGTAAAATTCATTAAATAATTTATTTAACCTATGGAAGAATTGAACAACAACAAAGTGTGAAGATAAGATTTAACGTATACAGATAAACTTGTTGTATTAAATTTATTTAAGGTTAGTAAATACTTTAATTAAGTAACTCGTGGCGCTAAAAGCCAAAATATTGTGGCGTGCTGCACGATAACAGTAACGATGATGGTAATATGCAGTCGTTAAAAAAGAATATCAACAACTGAGGTGCACGGCTTCTTTTACGCACTGAATGGGTGGTCAGCTTCCTATTTCTTTTTGCTTCTTTTATGTGGTGACTTGCTGTTTTTTTGCAGTGCTGGAATGTGACCCACCTAAAAAAAAGTAGCTTCTTCCTTTCTCCCCCCCTCCTCCCCCTTCGCAACCCACAACCCCCATGGAATTTTGTTTATCCCATTGGCTTTCATGGAAACAAAGCAGGCTTGGAGGAATGTATCGATTGGTTAGCAGTGTTGCTTACCGCAGAGGGCTGNTTGGCTTTCATGGAAACAAAGCAGGCTTGGAGGAATGTATCGATTGGTTAGCAGTGTTGCTTACCGCAGAGGGCTGAGTGATAAAAAGAGAGAGAGAAGGGAGAGGAGTGATGATGTAAGAGCGAGACATGAGAACAGACTTTTCCCCTACACTACCACTCCTTTTTTTTTCTTGTATAGCACGCACCCCAAAAAGTGTTTTTCCTTTGTTTTGGGGAAAAAGGGAGCGCTATACGAGAGTAAATACGGTAGACGATAACCGAGTAGTTGTTAACCCAAAACTGGTTCCGAGCCAAACCTCAAGAACCGGTATAAATTGGAATCGGGGAACCGAACCGACCCATCCCTAGTCATAATTACTTCATAAAAGATCAGATTTTATGATTTTCTACAGANGAATCGGGGAACCGAACCGACCCATCCCTAGTCATAATTACTTCATAAAAGATCAGATTTTATGATTTTCTACAGAGTAATTTATACTGCCAGAGGTATAGTTGTTACAAAAATAAGTACATATCCCCAACAACTGAAATAAGCAAGAAACCAGTAATTCAACATGGCACGTGAGACTGAGCACGAAGTNTAAGTACATATCCCCAACAACTGAAATAAGCAAGAAACCAGTAATTCAACATGGCACGTGAGACTGAGCACGAAGTACAGTAATTTCAAACCCTCCACATTCTTCAGCCTTATAACTATCTATCTATAATCCATTCACGGTATCTTCGATACTTTTGAAAAGAACCTTTGAAAAATCTCCCTAGGAGTTACATGTTCAATTGGTTATAAAAAAATGGTATATGGAAAAAGGTTTTGTCTTGCTTTTAGCACTGAAGCACTATATAAATTGGTTGTTTTAAGTTTTAAGTATATTTTTTCAATAAATTATAATAATTTGTTAAAAGTCCGTACGAATTAACAACGGATTTTGAAGGGACATGCTGGTTATAGCTGAAAAGAAATAGTTCGTGGGTGAAATATTAATATGTATAAATTTAATGCCGTAATTGTAAAGTTAATATTCCTAAACTATATATTTACATTTTCACGTNTTTGCTGAAAACACTCGTGCAGACAGAATTCCTGCAAGGCTATCTTGCTTTACAGCAGTATGTTTCAGGAATTTTTAAATAAGGGCAAACTACTGATGTCCTTAATGTTTTGCATGGTCTACATGAGCAACATTCAACTTTTGTGTCACATGCTGTGGATTCCCACATCAAATGCAGACAGCGAGCGGGCTTTCTCTGCATATAGACACATTTTGACCGATTTACGGACAGGCCTAAAACCGAACAACATTGAGCTAATGCTTGCCAAATACTTTGGTGCTAGCATGTAAATTGACACTGTTCTAAACAAGATATATATTTTCTTGTTATAGGATTTGGTGTTCTCATTTTAAAAATTTAGTGTTGAATTATTGTTTGTGTTCTTCAGTTAGAAGTATTAATTTTTTGTCTCTACATATATTGGCATTTATCAATTTGGCACTTGTTTCGGTAGTGAACTCTGTTTGTACAAATATATATATGTTTTTCTGTACTGTACATTTTACATTTTGTAGTGCTGTGTTAAATGTAATCATCAAATAATATTTTTAATTTGAATTTATATATAATTTTTTAGTAGCCAGTAAAGTGAAATGTGAAAATCCTGGTTTTTTACAAATTATTTCCAGTTTATCTACCTACAAAAGACAATTCCATTATTTTATAGTTTTTTGCGCTGGATTTTCAAACATTCATGACAAACAGTAATGTTTTTATTTACCGCCTTAATGTTTTTAAGTGAATTTTTGTACCGCTTTTAACAATTTTTTATGACGAAATTTGGAAATTTTATTTACCACTTTTAGGGGGCCTTACTCATGGGTAAAGATTTCACTGTTATTAATTGAAATTAAATAAATTTCAGTGTCTGTCCAGCGGACTCATACACTCCATCTTGTCCGTTTGGGCACGTTGTTTTCAGAAGTATAACCACGCCATATTGGAGACGCTGAATTGTGGTTATAAAACTAACGTAACACATCCTTTCTACTTATAAGATAATTCTAGGTTAAGATGTAATTTTAGTATTAGCGTTGTTATTTCTGCACTTCATCAAATAAACGTGCAAAATATAGAAAGGCATTTGAATATTTCAGTTACGTAATTCTCTTTGCAATCCTTAACAGAAAAACATATTTTAAAAGAATGAAAAGGAATCGAATTTTGGTCAATAACTGATAATCGATTATTTTTGAAAGCTTTTTGTGAAGCGTAAGAGATAGCAGCACAGTAGCGTTTGCTTACACGTCTTTCTATTATATCGTCTTTGCGCCGCAGGTAGTGTTGTTTTGATATTGTGGCAGTGAATAAATGTGACAGCTTCTTAATGGAAAAGCGATGTACCTTCACCGCAGGTTTAAAAATGAAAGTGATTTTGTTCGCTGAAGAGTTTGGAAATTGAGCCGCGGGCCGTGAATTCGTAGTAAATGAAACGTTAGTGCGGCGCTGGAGGAATTTTTCTCACTTATAAGTCGCACCCCGAGTTTTCAATAAAATTTTTTAAATAAAATGTGCGACTTATATGTGATAAAATACGGTACCATTTATCACAGTGAAATCTTTAACCTGAGTGCTACTTCCAAAAGTTTATTATGTAAAATTTAACTTTTTCCTTACACCAAATATGTAAATAAATCTTAATACAATAAGTAAACTTTAATTAAATTATATAATTAACAGTTCCGATATATACTTCAATCTACCTTTTTGTATGTATTACAATATTTTGCTACATTGATTAGCATTTGTTTTAGACATTTGGAGAATTTTATTACAGTATATGACAGTTAAGATTACATGGCATTGTTTCTCTTCAAAAATAAATTATGGTAGTTCCCACATGGACACTGTTAATAAAATATTTGACAGTTCCCACATTTACAAAATGTTTGACAGTACCCACATGGCACTGTTTTTGTTTGCAAAATGTTTGACAGGTGTCACATGGCAATGTTTTGATTACATACTGCGGAAGGATACATAATCGGGTCCCTGAAAGTAGATCTGTAGCAGGGCTTCAGAAAATCTTGAAGTTACCGTGAATACATAATAACTGATATTTATGCACGTTTAGTCACTTCCTGAAGGAAAGTGTTCAAAACCAACGATAATGCAGTAAAGTGTCTTTCAGGCCTTCCTTGCTTCAAGGGAGCCACAATGACGAAGCATTCTTACGTAACCAACCACCAAAGTGAGAAGTTAATGTACTGTGCCTGCATAACTAACACTCAAGCCTAAAAATTTCATGAGAATTCAGAACACACACTTCATTCAAGTTAAGTAAAATGTGTTGGCATAGTCTTAAGTACAAAAAGAGCGTAAGAATGAATGAAGTTTTTCAATGGAGATACAGTGAACTCTCGTTTCTGCGTAGGCCGCTAGGCAACCAGAAATATATAAAAGGACAGGCATCCGAGTACTCACAGTGTAGTAATTGTTGACAGACACAAACACAAAGAAGGACGAGACATTTTCCNAAGGACAGGCATCCGAGTACTCACAGTGTAGTAATTGTTGACAGACACAAACACAAAGAAGGACGAGACATTTTCCCCGCAGTTGCGCTATGACTAAGTTTCACTGGCTAAGCCAGTTTCACCAGGTGGCGAGTTGCAAGACACTGCAGTATGGCGTAAGGGCGCTGTCGGTAGTAACCCTAGCAGCCAGGTGGCAAACTAGGGTGGGGCGGGAAAATAGAAAATCTGCCGGCATAGCTGTTTAGTGTGGTTTGGAGCTGTAATTATTTTATGTTGAGGCCTGGCGGCTGCCCGGATTTTGTTATAAATTGGCGAGATAATTTCCAGCATCTTGAGTTCTGAGCTATTGCTTGTGGGTGGTAGGGCTCTCACAACTCTTGTTACTGTAGCAGGAATAAAAATTTATTTTGTGATGCTGCATGTGCTACATATGGTTTGTCTTGTAGGTTGTTAATCAATAACCTACACGACAAACTAGTTGCAGCATGTGCAGTATCACACAGCTCCAAATCACACTCATCAGATGTACTGACTAATTTTCAATTTTCCCGCCCCACCCTAGTTCGCCACCTGGCCGCTAGGTTTACTACCAACAGCGCCCTTACACCATACTGCAGTGTCTTACAACTCGCCGCATGATGAAGCTGGCTTAGCCAGCGAAACATAGCGATCGCTCAAATGTGAGGAAAATGTCTCGTCTTTCTTTATGTTCGTGCGTGTTGAGAAGTAATACACGGTGAGTACTTGAATTCCTGTCATGTTATATATTTTTAATACACCAATTTGTAACTTAATAAGCACAAAGAAAAATAAAACACCTGGAATTGCCACAAATATAAATATTACACCCGCAATACAGCAAGTCTCAGAACTATCTCACTTAATTTGTTGCCCCTTAACTGCGAGCCCACATGCCTGAGAGTATTGCAGCACATGTGTATTTGGAGGCAGCAACTTTTTTTTCAAAGGATGATTTAAAAAATGCTTACATTACTGTCGACAGTCTGCAAAACTTACCTGCACAACGCTTGTGGCAGTGAAGAGATTATTGGTCCGTACCCCTGGGCATTGTCATACAGCTCAAAAAGCGGCGCTGCTACTAACTTGTAGTTTTTAGGGACCGCAAACAGAGCTGTGAAAGTGATAAGACGACAAATAAAATAGGAGTAACTTCACATTACAATATTAAAAAAAACACACAGAGACAGTTACGTGCATACACGGTTGAGACACACACACCAAATGCACAGTAACTTTGGACTGTAATTTACACACACCCGAGTTCTATATTTAACTATTCAATAGAAACAATCAAAATTATACTAAGAGTCCTTGCGCGCTGCAACAGCCCCATGCAAAGAACGAACAACACACCAACACACCTTGAGATGAAAGGGCGTCAAGTCAAAACCAATTACAATATAAGGAGAAATCATTAGAACCCTACGAGACTGAAACCCCAGGATGGATAACTACACAGCGCAAACGCCAATAGAAGTATACTTGTAATAGAAGTATACTTGTATTCGAGTGTTACAGTAACTCCTAAGCCAACACGAGTTACGTTTACAAAGTTGCGTAACATTTCTCGTACGTAAGGAGACTCCCTAGTAAGAATCCTTAAATGTCTCAAGGTCAGGTCAGGCCGTACAAAAGCGCCGCAACAGCGATGGGAAAAATAGCATACACAAGCTGTGTGTATGTTCTGTTTCCTCGCAATTGTAAGCAGCGACTAAAGTGTTATAATACAGCAATCTGTTCAGAAAAGATAGAGCTTTGTCACTGTAGTTTAGACCACTGGTTTACCAAAGTATAAAGACCTTTAAACAGAGGCTTCCTTACAGCCATTTTTGCTGACTTGGACATGTTTCACTAACAAATTTATATTTTAGTAGCCGAATTTAAAAAATTGGCTACAAAATAATGACTTACCTTCTGTCACAAAAAAAAATAATTAAATTGAAATATTACAAAGTTTTTTTTTTGCTTACAATGAGACTAGTATTAAAATTAGGGAGACCCCTTATATATATACATATATATATATATATATATAAAAAAAGAAAGAGAGAAAGAGAGGAAGAGAGAAAGAGAAGAAGAGAAAAAGAGAGGAAGAGAAAAAGAGAGGAAGAGAAAAAGAGAGGAAGAGAAAAAGAGAGAAAAAGAGAGAAAAAGAGAGAAAGAGAAAAAGAGAGAGAGAGAGAAAGAAAGAGAGAGAGAGAAAATCATCAGACTCAACTACACCATGATGCTGTAAACTAATGCGTAGATAGTCGCTTTCCGGGCTAAAACAAATTACACAACAGCAAATTGGGGAACTGATTAATATTCCATGTGTGTTTTGAAAGCCATTTCTACTCGACAGTAATTTTACAATTAAAAAGTGTTGCAGCAATGCTCATGACAGACAGATCCTGTAGTTGAATACCTTGCACCACATGTCCATGCCAGGGCAAAACCAATCTACCTTACGCCTGCGACGCCATGGTTTCTCATTAACTAATTTATGTAACTTTTTTACTAAATACTGAACATAATCAATTATGCATTACCTTGAGCAAGCCTCTCCAGAATCTCAAGCACACCATGCCTGCACATGCAATAGTATCGTCTTGCTGCCTGTACCTATGGGATTCTGTGGAATGTAGCAAAGTTCAATGCCAAGTTCCGAGCGTAGTTTCACTCGTTTCCAAGTAGTACGTATGTTTTAAGAAACTACAGCATGAAAAAGCTGAACTAATGTTGCTACAAGATGAAATGTAGACTACGAAATTTTTTTTTTTGGGGGCACTGAACTTTTTAAAGTGTATGTCCTGCGAGCCGCACGAATGTATCAACTACACGCATTTATTGCACATTTCAACGTTATCCTCACTATGCACCAATCTTTCCCTCAAAGATTCTGTTCCATTTTCTACTAGGTTTTCCTAATCGCTAAGAATTGAAGCACTTGTGTGGAGACTTATCCCACTGCAAATAAAGTACTTCGGGTAAATATTTCTTCATAGTAATCTGAACATTCCTCAATGAAGCAAGTGACATTAATATTGTTTAATACAAGAAGTTATTAAACTGTAGAAATGAAAAAACATAACCTCTGCAATAATTTTTTTTTGTGTCAAAATCGCATTTATGGAGAATATTCTGGGTAAATTCCTTCTTCACGCCAATACTGAAGGTGCTTCATAAATCGGGCAATACGAGAGCTCAATATTTTCTAGCTTTCTCTGAACAGTTTGCGCATATCAGTTTCTATTAGCGCACTGAAGTGGCCTACGGAGGAAAATTCATTTTACTGTTATCTATGTATTTTACATAAAATATTCCTTCCAACGCCTGCTTTTGTCAGTTGGGGCACCTAGATATAGTGTGACATACTTTTGTTCAACATAAGCAATATGCATAAATAGGTCCTAGCATCTCACCACATTGCTCTATAAAATTTAATAGTAAATGTAAATTTTTTTTTTTTAAAAGAAGCAATATGTAGCAAATGTATGTTTTATACACATACAATTTTACATTAAAAACAATCTTCTTTACACTCCCAACATGTTAACAGAATGAAGAACAAGTTTCACACCTTGCTATCCTGGTGTTTATTCCATACAAGTTCTTCCTTTAAACATGTTCTGCTAGAGCCTTTGAATGTTTGTATACTCCCACTTGAATTGTATTTATACTACAAAACTGATTTTATGGTTGACAAAAATATACTTGCTAAACCACCCCTGTAATTTCAGTACAATATTAATGGATTTCTTAAACATACAATAAATTAATACTACATGGTAGAGGAGGGGGAGGAGAGAGGAAGAGGAGGGAGAGGAGGG
>NQII01001240.1:45527-56978 GCA_002778355.1 Clitarchus hookeri
GGGGAAGGAGAGGAGGGTGGTGGCATCATCAGCAGCAGTAATAGTAGTTTATACCCCACAAGAGATTTGTCTTGTTTCATTGACCACCTGGACAGCCAATCATAGGCATGATCCTCTTAGGCTCATCATATAAATACCTCCTCCAGCTCCTGACTTTATACATGCTTGGAGAGACCCGAAGATGCAGATCCAGCCGAGAAGCCAAAATAACCACACTGACAATGGCTGCAAAAAATCTGCAGTCTTCTAGTTTCTCTACATTTTTCACAGTATAAGACAGGGTGGAGATGGAGAAATGGTAATGTTGGAGAGAGAGAGGGGCACTGGGATAATTCATGCTTATTGCTTGTCCATTCTCTACCTGCTGTTGAGTTTCAGTCAAGTATTTACTGCATCCATGTTGCTCGAATGGTATGTTGCGAAACCCATCAACACAAGCCACCAAAAGCCCCCATTTATCAAAACAGAAAGAAAATAAACGGCAAATAAGAGAATCTTTGTACCTTGATAGAGGAAATAATATACAATAGGAAATTCATGGATAATGTAACTGTGATTTGAGAAGATAAAAGCGATGAGGGATTAACGTCAATAAAAAAAATAACAGAAGTGGCGTGATGTAACTGAGTGTGTGCTCGTGCATGAAAGGGTAAAAAGTGAGGTTGAGGGGGGATTTTAAATATGCATACATGCAGACAGTACCAATTAAGTCAACGCAGCTGAAATACTAAAAAAGAAAACACAATTAATTATGAAAATGAAGACTAATTCACACTGAAATCATTAAATCAACAATGTCATTAAGATACGCCTCAATCTAAAAGTTTATGGTTTACAAGCTCGCTGTAGAGATCCAACTAAATTATGCTGTACTATGAAACAAAGTGCAAGTTCAAAACTCAAATATGGAAACACTAAATTATATTATTCATCAAAATGGAACCTATCATTACTTACTGAACTTAAAAAAAAGAAAAAATCATTAAATAATTCCTTGATACATATTAAAATCCAAGGGTTGAATACACTAAAATAAAAATATGCCAATTCTGAAATAAAAATACAATTTATCTAATGCACCACTGTATTTAGCTAGAAAATTTAACACAAAAACTGCGTTAATTCTGGGTTTAATTTATTTTAATATTTCAAATACATTTTTTTTCCATTACTTTCATTACATTCGTACAACTACATTTTTACACTGAAAACTGTACAATGTTATACACCGAGGCTTAAAAGTAGTATTTTGAATGTTTAGCTACAAAATATTGAAACTGTATAATGAAACAAGAATTGGTGTCGCACAATACAAATACAATCAAGTATTCAATGGACAACAAATTTAGAGAAAATTGAAAAAAGAAAATTAACAAAAACAAACCTAATAAAACATAATACAATTTTGTTGCTACCAAAGGGACAGCCGTAGAATAAGAAAGCATACGCACTTAAATGCGACATGTACACCCACTATTCTGTTATTCTTACAAAAATTTACTTATAAGATTCTACATAGCAAAATGGACTGCATTCAGAAAAAGCTGAAATTTAGCACACACAAAACATTCTTGCTAAATTGCAACTTAATGGGAAAAATTGTAATACATACAAAATTATTCAAATGAAACTTAAAACCAACCATACTTTATAATCAAGAATTATAAAAAATTTTAATTTCAATCATTTACCACAAAACTTACTTCACCAAGAGCTACAGGCATATACAAAATTTAAAAATTCATTAAATTAGACAGTTAATATGGAAGAAACACGTATTTAAAGCTACTGTAAGCTAAAGGCATGCTCCAAATTAATTTCTGTGCAAGTTTCATACAAAATTTAAATTGCTGTGGCAAGTGAAGAAAAATTATATAATTTTTAGATTTTACATTTTTTTATGACCAACATAATTCTTTGATTTTAAGCTGCTTTAAGCTTTCAAGAAAAAATATTTGAAAATGTGACAATAGTCCATTACCTTATCATGCAGCACCAAAGTATTTTTTGAAAATTTTTCATTAAAAGCTAAAATTGTCTAGAAATGGAAGCCAATACGGCAGGTGATAAATGAGCCTACACATTTGTGAAATTTTTTTTACAGCATTTTAATGTTTAAACTAGAAATGGGACAATTTGATTATTATTTGATTTTACCAAATATTTTTTGCTGTTTCCATATGTGAAATGTGTAAATAATTAAATCATAAATTTTCCACTGGAAATGTTTATAAAATGTCATATTTGGTCTACAGATGTTGATTAACCTGACTATGTTTTCATCCATTGCGAAAGAGTGAACATTTTGTTTATGATGATAACCACGTCTACGCAAACTAACTAAATGCCTACAGAGATAGCGTGCAGCAATGTCTGGAACAATTCAGCAGTGGCAGAGAATTATGCAAATTATGACGTGTGTAATTTTTGCGGTATGAAAATTTCAGGAGACAGGTCAAGTCCCTGACTACTAGGTGTGTATATAATATATATATATATATATACACATATATATATATATATACACATGACCTATAACTCTGTTCTGATGAAGTAAGTAACTAACTTGCACACAATATTGGCCTTAGCATATTATACCCCCCCCCAACTTGTTTCTTCCACATTGCTTTCAGATTCTTATTTAATATTGCTGACTTTACTTCAAGCTGAGAATAGTTTTCATACTATAGAGAATATTAAAATCAAAAGTATAGCAAGAGAGATAAAATTTACAGTTGGCATCCCCCNGCTATTTTTTACACCATAAAACTGTATATCTTACTGTGGCATACGGTTATATGCTAAAGGAATAAACCACACAACCAACATATGTAAAAGAGCTGGCAAAAACAATTAAGTAGAATTATTTGATATTCTATAACGGCTCCTAAAAATCTATAGTCAATTCACGTCTTTAGTATTAATTTATACCACACACATTTTAAAGTGGCCATATTCCAGAGAAAATTTCTACTTCAGAGCCCATAAATGTACTTAACATAATTTAAACACTGAGACCATCGTGCTCAGTATATTTTTAAATCTACATTATAATCACTGATAAGTTATTGAAAATTATGTTACATGAAACCTTAAAAAACACACTTTCCGATAGAATTTGAATGCGATTTTATACATTAATTAGCGGTCTAAAGGTAAATTTTTAATTTGACAAAATTTGTTGTGGCAAATCAAATATTTTCTGTTTGCATGCTATTAAAACATATGCAGGTTGTCCCATTCCAAGCCAAATCCAGGTTTTCGTTAACAACTATTGCTGAAGATACTGCACCAAATTATGAAGAGACCTACTCTGCTTTGTGTGAGATGTGATGACATCCACATCCAAACAACACAGCACTAAGATGCTCCACATTGAAGATGTTGCAACAAAATAGGATTGTGAATTGTACACAGAACTGTAGCACACTGTTTTGGATTGCGGTGTGATGTGCCTGCCCTCAGTTTTGCCTCTTGGCTGCTAGGGTGTTGCCAGTCGATCCGCTGTGGTGCGGGTATCGGTAGGCAGTTGTTGTGCCTCGCGCACACTTGGGATTAACAATTAAAAAAGTTAAAGATTAAAATTAATTGTTAAAAAAGTGTGTAACTTATTAGTTAATTTTACAAGTTAACTTTTAACAGTTAAAATATCTGGTAAACAATTAAAATTAACGTTAGTTAACTTTGCAATATCCTGGAGGCCAAAGATGAAGAAAAAAAAACATGCAATGTATTTGATGGCAGACGAGTTGCATACCACGATATACAGATAGACACACCGACGTTATGTACTAAATCAAAGATCATTAGTCACACGCAACGCGATTGTGAGGTAGGCGAGACGCCGTCACGATCTATCGATACAATCTCTCACTACGCAAAAATCATGTTTGCACAGTAGATGGTCCTCGTGCAGGATGCACATTTCAGTTGTTTATGTAGTCGCTGCACTGGTCTGCTTTCGTGCTACGTTTCGCTATAAGAGTGAGCGAGAGATTTGGACGACCCTTAACATCGAGGTCTTGAGAGCAGATGAAGGTGATTGGAGGCGAGTACAGAGCAGCACCAGAATGAAAGGGCAGGGGAAACAGGAGATCCCAGAGAAAACNGGAGGCGAGTACAGAGCAGCACCAGAATGAAAGGGCAGGGGAAACAGCAGATCCCCGAGAAAACACGCCGACCAACAGCATTATCTGGCACGATTCCCACATGCAAAAATCTGGAGTGACCCGGCCAGGGATTGAACCCGGATCACCTTGGTGGGGGTAAAGAGTGTTCATCATTTCGATACATAGGTAGGCCTATCTGACCCGGCATTCAGCAACCAAGTTGTAATAATCTTTTTCAAAGACTGAAAATTGTGATTTTTTTAAATGTTTTAAATAAACATCCATGAAATTTTCTTTGAGACTANTAATGTTTTAAATAAACATCCATGAAATTTTCTTTGAGACTATTTTAAATGAACAATTTTTGTCACCCTTTAATTTTTAACTTTAAACAGTTAATTTGAGTGGATTTAAACTTCTTGAACTACTCTAACTAACTTTAATAGTTAAGATTATTTTGTTAACTTCTCCAAGTATGGCCTCGCGGCTGCCAAAGAGTCGCCAATCAGTTCGCCGTGGTGTATATATATATGTATTTGTGCTCATGGTTGGAAGTGGATGTATAAGTGCACGTGGTGAGTGTTGGTGTAATTGATAAGAAAATAGAGAAGACAGTCTCGGTACACTGCATGTGGATCTCTCACCTGTGCCGAGGTCCGCAGAGCAACCAGAAACGTAAGGAAAGCTGATTCGTGTCTGATACAGGATGGTCTACATTTAGAATACTTATAGTGATGTGTGCGAACGAGTGTTCCCAGTTCCCGTTTCACAGTGGTTCTCTCGCACCATACCGGTATTTACAGTACACCCAACATCCTTTCGNGAGTGTTCCCAGTTCCCGTTTCACAGTGGTTCTCTCGCACCATACCGGTATTTACAGTACACCCAACATCCTTTCGATTGTACGTAAACTAGGTATGCACGCCAGAAAAAACAACACGTTTCGTAGCTTTCCTTCTGATTGTAGGAAGAATAACAATAGTTTTCGTTCATTTTCATTGTGCGTAAAATACACACGTACAAACCATATGCTTGCAAGATTAATTTAATTGTGCGTAAACTATGCACGTCAGAAAACANCGTAAAATACACACGTACAAACCATATGCTTGCAAGATTAATTTAATTGTGCGTAAACTATGCACGTCAGAAAACAACTGTCTTACTAAATAAATTCCTTTTAGACTATCTATCCAAGGATGCCATATTCAGCTCTTGTTCCCCTACCCTACCAACGGCACGTTTGGGGGAATCAACGCTCCATATAAGGGTATAGTTATCACAAGGGGTGACAGGTGCTAAGAATCATCATGTATATTTCTTTGGATTTAAATTACTCATTCAAAGTTTACTCTATCAATAGTTTTAGTAAGCGGAGAACAGGTAGAACCGGTCATGGAATGCAATTTCTTCCAGAAATGGAAAATTAATTTTTGTCTTTTGAGAAATGTTAAAGCTAAACTTCACAAGTCAAAATAAAATAACAATTGCCCTCTCTACTGATACGACGTAATGAGTCGCCCTCAACAAGCAAATTGCTTGGACGCAAGCCCCACTACAACTCAACATTTTAAATTTTGTTTCAAAAATAGTATTGCTTGAACATTCGTTATGAAAAAAAAAAAAAAAAAAAAAAAAAATCAGAAATGTCTAAAAATAAGAAAACTCTGCAGCACAAATAAATAAATTTAACAACAAACTAATTGCACAAACCAAAGTAAAAATATTTTATTGCACAATTTGTTACAGGTACTTCCCTAATTTTGCTGTTTCGTTCAAGTGTATATATTTTATTTTTCGAGGTTATTGCTGTGTTTAAATTAGCTGTTTTTTATGTACGTAGTACGTCAAATGAAATGTCCCAATTTGCACTATATATTTTGACATTTAAAGTTTACATTGCTCCGAAAAATAACTACAAGAGATGATGTAAACATGTCATTTCTGCTATGCTACAAAACTGCAATGTAACGAACCGAGCAAGTTTTGAGTATATTTAATACATCCGGATGAAAATAAAAAAACTTGCTTAAAAAAAGAAAACTAACAAAAAAAATTTTTTTTTTTTTTAATTTCTAGATTTGTACCAGATATAAGTAAGACCAGATGTTATATTGGTCAATTGTGACAATTATCATGGCAGGCACTCTTAACCCCAAAAACACTTGGTGCCAAGAAATATTACGAAAGTGTGCGTAACCAGCTATGTCGAGAATGTTGTTTCGTACTTTCAATATTTAATAGCAGAATATTATTTAATCACATAAAGTAAGTGCAATAGACATTTTTCTTAATTTTCGTNTCAATATTTAATAGCAGAATATTATTTAATCACATAAAGTAAGTGCAATAGACATTTTTCTTAATTTTCGTTACCAGACTGTCATATTGGATCTGGGTGACGGGTGACAAACTTGACCTCATGACCATGATCTTTAATACAAGAATACCAACAAAAAATATCAAAAATTTCTAAAAAAAATTTAAGGATTGCAGAGGATGATTGGCAAGGACTGGTGAAGAGGATTGCNTAGGCCTATCTGACCCGGCATTCAGCAACCAAGTTGTAATAATCTTTTTCAAAGACTGAAAATTGTGATTTTTTTAAATGTTTTAAATAAACATCCATGAAATTTTCTTTGAGACTATTTTAAATGAACAATTTTTGTCACCCTTTAACTTTTAACTTTAAACAGTTAATTTGAGTGGATTTAAACTTCTTGAACTACTCTAACTAACTTTAATAGTTAAGATTATTTTGTTAACTTCTCCAAGTATGGCCTCGCGGCTGCCAAAGAGTCGCCAATCAGTTCGCCGTGGTGTATATATATGTATTTGTGCTCATGGTTGGAAGTGTGGATGTATAAGTGCACGTGGTGAGTGTTGGTGTAATTGATAAGAAAATAGAGAAGACAGTCTCGGCATACTGCATGTGGATCTCTCACCTGTGCCGAGGTCCGCAGAGCAACCAGAAACATAAGGAAAGCCGAGTCGTGTCTGATACAGGATGGTCTACATTTAGAATACTTATAGCGATGTGTGCGAATGAGTGTTCCCAGTTCCCGTTTCACAGTGGTTCTCTCGCACCATACCGGTATTTACAGTACACCCAACATCCTTTCGATTGTACGTAAACTAGGTATGCACGCCAGAAAAAACAACACGTTTCGTAGCTTTCCTTCCGATTGTAGGAAGAATAACAATAGTTTTCGTTCATTTTCATTGTGCGTAAAATACACACGTACAAACCATATGCTTGCAAGATTAATTTAATTGTGCGTAAACTATGCACGTCAGAAAACAGCTGTCTTAGTAAACGTTTCCTTTTAGACTATCTATCCAAGGATGCCATATTCAGCTCTTGTTCCCCTACCCTACCAACGGCACGTTTGGGGGAATCAACGCTCCATATAAGGGTATAGTTATCACAATTTTTTTCCTGCAAACCCCCGTTGTGTTGTTTCAGAGAAAAAGGGGTGACAGGTGCTAAGAATCATCATGTATATTTCTTTGGATTTAAATTACTCATTCAAAGTTCACTCTATCAACAGTTTTAGTAAGCGGAGAACAGGTAGAACCGGTCATGGAATGCAATTTCTTCCAGAAATGGAAAATTAATTTTTGTCTTTTGAGAAATGTTAAAGCTAAACTTCACAAGTCAAAATAAAATAACAATTGCCCTCTCTACTGATACGACGTAATGAGTCGCCCTCAACAAGCAAATTGCTTGGACGCAAGCCCCACTACAACTCAACATTTTAAANAAAAAAAAAAAAAAAAAAAAAAAAAAATCAGAAATGTCTAAAAATAAGAAAACTCTGCAGCACAAATAAATAAATTTAACAACAAACTAATTGCACAAACCAAAGTAAAAATATTTTATTGCACAATTTGTTACAGGTACTTCCCTAATTTTGCTGTTTCGTTCAAGTGTATATATTTTATTTTTCGAGGTTATTGCTGTGCTTAAATTAGCTGTTTTTTATGTACGTAGTATGTCAAATGAAATGTCCCAATTTGCACTATATATTTTGACATTTAAAGTTTACATTGCTCCGAAAAATAACTACAAGAGATGATGTAAACATGTCATTTCTGCTATGCTACAAAACTGCAATGTAACGAACCGAGCAAGTTTTGAGTATATTTAATACATCCGGATGAAAATAAAAAACTTACTTAAAAAAAGAAAACTAACAAAAAAAATTTTTTTTTTTTTTAATTTCTAGATTTGTACCAGATATAAGTAAGACCAGATGTTATATTGGTCAATTGTGACAATTATCATGGCAGGCACTCTTAACCCCAAAAACACTTGGCGCCAAGAAATATTACGAAAGTGTGCTAACCAGCTATGTCGAGAATGTTGTTTCTTACTTTCAATATTTAATAGCAGAATATTATTTAATCACATAAAGTAAGTGCAATAGACATTTTTCTTAATTTTCGTTACCCGACACTCATATTGGATCTGGGTGACGGGTGACAAACTTGACCTCATGACCATGATCTTTAATACAATAATACCAACAAAAAAAATATCAAAAATTTCTAAAAAAAATTTAAGGATTGCAGAGGATGATTGGCAAGGACTGGTGAAGAGGATTGCTGAGGATTGGTGATCGGTGATTGCGAAGGTTGGGATTGATCAAAGTATTTATGCCTGAGAAGAGCATGGAAGATAAGACTACCATCACAGCTGCCCTTGTACATTCCAAGTCTCAAGGCCCTAGCACTTCCTTTTCTTGGGAGGTTGAAATGCTCAAGAAACGCGAGGAGCCTCTGTACAAAGAGTCCCCCACAAGCACGGCAATTAGCACCACACGCATCGCAAGCACTGCGATATGCACGTTACCTGGTCGGCTTCTACGAAATAAAATATGATCTTGCTAAACTAGCAAGTGAACTGGATGAGCTTCAAAATAATAACGCAGTAACAGTATCCGCGATGACAAATACAGCAAACGACGCCTCAGCCCTCAGCAAGTACTAGGTACTTAAGACTTTGTAATGGTGCGGGCCGTGCGTTCGTTAACAAGTTATTTAAAATAATGCAGCCTCACAGTTAGGCGCCATGTTGTAAAGTTCCCGCGGGCTAGTTACAATATATTAAGGCAGCCGCACAGGTGGGTGGGCGCCATTTTGTAACGTTCGGCACTTGTTACTGACGACTGTTTACGTTGCCACGGCTTGCTCAGAGGTAGAAACACGAGACTCAATTAATTGAACACAAGTTACTTAAGAAAAAAGTTCCACATTAGTAGTTTCATATATATTTATTTATTTAACATTCTGCAACACAGTTCACAGACGGAGTTTCAGTATGCAGAGTACGAACCTTTACCATTAAATATACTATTGCAGTTAACAGTGCCACAGTCGTTTACGTAATAATGTTCTTAAAATACTGACCCGAAGAAACTTAAAATGCGGCTATCTCCCACACCGGCTGAGAAATGATATATTAAAGCCTAGTTGCCGATGTGGGGGTTCTAGTCCTGCCCGAACGCAGCCTAGGCTAGCATTGCATGATACTTCTCGACTGCGCTGACCTGCCCTCACGGGCGACGTGAAGAAGCTCTCCCTGACGACTGACTTGAATAAGACTGCTTCAAGGGCGACAGACAGACGCCCCTTTTTGTGCTGCCTATCACCCCCCTCTCCTGAGATAAGCGCCTGGCATCTGCCAGCAGCGTCATCTAAAACTGCACGTGTCCCGCTCTCAACACGTTATCGATACTGCATTGTCAACAGAAACGAACCTCTCGTACAACAAAAACTTGTTGACGTTGCCTGAAAATGCGCTGGAGGAACTAAAACTGTCAACGCATTCAACATCCCGATAAACTAACTTCTCGTTTCGTATAACATTTGTTGACGCATTAAAACTGCGCCGAAGGAACTAAAACTTGTCGACGTTGCCTGATCAACAGAAACGAACTAATCTAATTAATGCTGTCGCTTCCCCAATTTTGGTTTCAAGCTTTGCTTTGACATTGGCAGGTCTGATAAACGTAACCCGCAGACGTCCGCTCGATAAACAAATACGGGAAACGAGCCATCACGGCTTTAAACTTCAGACCCGATAAAAATATTAAGACGCTTTCCAAAGCTTCATACACACGAAAGAATTTTACACCAGAGTCCCGAAAAATTACGAATATTGCGTCATTACAACTTGGAATGTACAAGGGCAGCTCGGGTGATCAATCTCAATCCTTCGCAATCCTTCTGTACAATCTACACCAATCCTAAATAATCCTTTTCACCTATCCTTCGGTTTGTCGTCTGTCCCTCCCNCAATCCTTCTGTACAATCTACACCAATCCTAAATAATCCTTTTCACCTATCCTTCGGTTTGTCGTCTGTCCCTCCCTTAAAGGGATAGGAAAGGTCGCGCTGTGTATGAATGAAGAGAATATAAAATATCAATAACAGAATCTTAACGACTGAACAGAATTCAATGGGGTTTGTTTTGTCAGCTAGATATTTTGTTTGCGTAGGCCAGAACATACAGCAATAATCTATACTATGTATAGTTTTCTAATAAACAATTGAAAACGGTTTGTTAAATAATAAGGGCTAAAAACCATNCAATAATCTATACTATGTATAGTTTTCTAATAAACAATTGAAAACGGTTTGTTAAATAATAAGGGCTAAAAACCATAAAATAAACAAATACACAAACATGTTAGACCTAAACTTTAAGTTATACAAGTCTCCAATATAAAATTTGAAAAACAGAATCACATTTCAATTTTGAATTAATTTTAACTTCATTACATATTCTTATCAGCATTTTTCAAAGAAAAAATTCACTCGTCAATAGATCTATAAAATCATTATTAAAAAATTCAAGATACTATTTTTTTTTTAGTATTTATAAAATAAAAGGATATTGCATTTGATGCAATCTTACCACCGAAGCTCCTTATATTAAATATGAAATTTACAGTGTGTGGCCCAACGTGGGCCACCATTTTGTAACGATCCACGTCAAGGATTGACAAATGGAAATTACAACTCTGTTAGCTCAGTTGGTAGAAGCATGGAACTTTAAAGGCGCCAAATCAATAAAGTAAAGTTCCGGTTAATTTACTCTTTACTTTTATTTTCAATCAAATAAAACAGTTCACATAAAATCTTGAGGTATGCAGAGTACGAACAGGTCTACAGGCAAACCAACAGAAAGCAGCGCCACAGTCGTTTAAATATTCATTTATGTCTTGAAAACTTGCCTCGCAAGAAAAAAATACGAAGGCAGGAAGGACGTCAGTTCCCTCCTGGCACCCTGTCGACCTCCCACACAGACGGAAATAATTTAACAGAATTAAAAGTT
>NQII01001240.1:57058-77163 GCA_002778355.1 Clitarchus hookeri
CCCTTCTCGCCAGATAAGGGCATGGCATGCCCCCCCCCCGTCTGACGAACTGCATTGCCGGTAAAAAGTAATCAAACCTTCTAGCATAAAAACTGTTGACCTGCAGTTCGGAAAGCTTCCATCTTCTAATGCTGACTCATAACAAAAACTAAGATTTTGAAAAAGCAAACCTTTGTCCGATAAACAAGCTACCACAGCTTTAACTTTGAATCCAGATAAAATATTACGAAGCTTCGCAAAACGAAAGAAATTTAATCAAGTATCCCGTTAATTAATATATTGCGTCGTTACAACGTAAGCCAACCAGAGAAGAGCAGGAGACTGCGGCATTCCCAAACTATTTCACCGGACCTAGTGTAGAACCACGGACCCCCCTTAACCGGATACTTGTACGTCAAAACAACACACATCAGACGGCCACTCGTACTGTGCAACTGGTGTGCAGTACGGTAGAGCCCCAACCGCAAGGCAGTTAGTCAGTCAGTCCAGTCCCATTCACTCAACCGCCATGCTGAACTGTCTCCGGAAAGAGAGACTGGTCTGGAGGTTTAACTCCTTTGGTCCGGACCCACGTCGTTGCCGGACTCCCAGGGTAAACCCACCGCGCTGAATTTGTAGCCGGTTAGAGTACTCAGGTGTGACTCTGGTTGGCTCGGCCTAGACTTGTCTCAACACTTAGTTAGGGTACTTGGTCACCTGCTCCTCTCTTGCATGGCCGACCGTAGAACCTATATTCCGTACCATATAAGAAGGCCACTTTTTGAACGCTCGGCCAAAGTAGCGCCACTGTTTACATCTGACTACGTATCCTTCCATCAGCTGGTCCGTCAAGTCGGGGCTGTATTTTTTATCAACACGCCGTCAGCTAATCCACTCCCGGTGCCTTATCAGAATTCACAATATCCATTTTACATCAGCTCATCAGCAAACGGCATCACATAGNTTATCAACACGCTGTCAGCTAATCCACTCCCGGTGCCTTATCAGAATTCACAATATCCCTTTTACATCAATCCATCAGCAAACGGCATCACATAGACACACACCATTTTAACGTTTTGTCCGATACTCTAGAATCTCGCTGGTAAAAAATTCATTCTGCAGCAACTACCGCAATCAATTTCTGGAACCAAAGACGTTTTCACTACTAAACACAGATTTATTAATTTTTTTACTAATTTTGCCCAACATTGATTTATTTTACGCAAATACAAGAAAATACGCTAATATTTNATTTATTAATTTTTTTTTACTAATTTTGCCCAACATTGATTTATTTTACGCAAATACAAGACAATACGCTAATATTTCCAATTTTGCGCGCCACCAGAAATTTGATTTCAACACTCATTATAGGACGTATACTTTAGAAAACCTATATGTATGAATTTTTTTTTTGTAAAACTGAAAATTTAAATTTTTTTATTATTTTTAGTCAACATCCGTAATTTCGTAGCAAGACCACACAAATTGTACAAAGTATGGGAAATATGTAGTACTTGGCAGCCATGCAGGTCCCTTCAATCACATCAAAAAAATATTTTCATTTACAACACCCTTGAAAAGCACAGTAATGGATTTTTTTTTTTAAGTATCAACATTTGTAAGCCAAGAAATTGTTTTGATCCAAAAATTTTGCCGATGAGATCCACTTCTGATAAGTTTACACACATTGTACGAAAAATAAATGTCTTGAGTAAAAGAACTTTTTACACACCCTAAGTATGACACTGCAAATGCTAATTTTAATAATCAAAACACTCAATCGGGAATTGAGAATTAAAAATGAGAAATCGAACATTGAATCAGAATCAAGAAAAATGCACACTCGACGCATCCCTACAAATAACCCAAAAAAAGCAAGAATTCGTACATACACTCACCAATTTATAACCATTTTTTCTCATTTGATATTTATTTAGGTGACAATGTACAGCTGATGTCACTTTAACTAACTGAATGTTTAAACCACGGCAATGATTTTATTCCAAAAAAACACTAAAACAATATACATATGTAATATAGNAAAGTAGCGCCACTGTTTACATCTGACTACGTATCCTTCCATCAGCTGGTCCGTCAAGTCGGGGCTGTATTTTTTATCAACACGCCGTCAGCTAATCCACTCCCGGTGCCTTATCAGAATTCACAATATCCATTTTACATCAGCTCATCAGCAAACGGCATCACATAGACACACACCATTTTAACGTTTTGTCCGATACTCTAGAATCTCGCTGGTAAAAAATTCATTCTGCAGCAACTACCGCAATCAATTTCTGGAACCAAAGACGTTTTCACTACTAAACACAGTTTTATTAATTTTTTTACTAATTTTGCCCAACATTGATTTATTTTACGCAAATACAAGAAAATACGCTAATATTTCCAATTTTGCGCGCCACCAGAAATCTGATTTCAACACTCATTATAGGACGTATACTTTAGAAAACCTATATGTATGAATTTTTTTTTGTAAAACTGAAAATTTAAATTTTTTTATTATTTTTAGTCAACATCCGTAATTTCGTAGCAAGACCACACAAATTGTACAAAGTATGGGAAATATGTAGCACTTGGCAGCCATGTAGGTCCCTTCAATCACATCAAAAAAATATTTTCATTTACAACACCCTTAAAAAGCACAGTAATGGATTTTTTTTTTTTAAGTATCAACATTTGTAAGCCAAGAAATTGTTTTGATCCAAAAATTTTGCCGATGAGATCCACTTCTGATAAGTTTACACACATTGTACGAAAAATAAATGTCTTGAGTAAAAGAACTTTTTACACACCCTAAGTATGACACTGCAAATGCTAATTTTAATAATCAAAACACTCAATCGGGAATTGAGAATTAAAAATGAGAAATCGAACATTGAATCAGAATCAAGAAAAATGCACACTCGACGCATCCCTACAAATAACCCAAAAAAAGCAAGAATTCGTACATACACTCACCAATTTATAACCATTTTTTCTCATTTGATATTTATTTAGGTGACAATGTACAGCTGATGTCACTTGAACTAACTGAATGTTTAAACCACGGCAATGATTTTATTCCAAAAAAACACTAAAACAATATACATATGTAATATAGNAACTAACTGAATGTTTAAACCACGGCAATGATTTTATTCCAAAAAAACACTAAAACAATATACATATGTAATATAGTAAGAAAAGTTCAGAATACTCGAAACCAAAATGCAAACACTAAGACAAAATATGTGAAATTATTTAGTCCACCTATAATGTTGCACATCAATTTTGTATGTTTAATAAAAATAATTTTTGCTCTGAAAATGTAGTTAGTTTTCAGCATAAACATTCTTCTGGGGAAAAAAAAAAAATCAAAGAAACACTACCATTGCTATTATTACCACACACTGCGATTCTTAACCTAAAGGAAGTTACGATTCATCAGAATTAAGTTTAAGTTTGTTTCAAAGCAAAAGCACTTCACCTCTCTTCTCGTACAACGGGATACAAACTAGTCAACAGTACTTATGAAAAAAAAAAAAAAAAAAACTAGAACCTTAGCGAATCAGCAACTGGAAACGTGAACTGTACATTGGAGCAGATGGATCCACTACATTAATAATAGTAAAATAATTGCTTCACAACTTAGAATTATCCTTCTATTTATCTAAATAAAACCAATCACAGATCATCTAGCAAACTTGGTATACATCAAGAAATTTCACATTTTGAATATTGATGAGCTGTGATCCCAATTCACAACTATTTTACGATTACCATGAATTTTTTTTTCGTTTGTAGCTTCCTGCCCGTTGATCTCTATCAAAATGCACGGCACGAGCAGTAAATGCAACGATCTTCGAAGAAATGAAATGCATGAAAATGGACNAGTAAATGCAACGATCTTCGAAGAAATGAAATGCATGAAAATGGACAACACGACCAGTGTATTTACCACATTGCAAGCTATGTCAATTTAATTTACAACAGGTAATTACAACTTGGCGCCAGTGTCAACGACACTACTATTTCATAATCCGAAGGTTGTGTTATACAGCTTCAAGACGTGGCAGGATAAGTTAAACCCAATGTGAAATTTTGGCTAAAAAAAAAAATACTGTTAAGTCAAATTAAGCTACAAAACATAGTTCATAGAGGAACCAAAACTCGAATTAAAAATTACTTAAGTTACCATTTTAGCTAACATTAGAATAAATGGTACAAATGACACTGAACAGCACACATTAAAACACACCGCCCAACATGCCGACAAGCAATCAAGCATATCAATTATTGGCAAATTAATATATCATGTATAAATCAATTTAATATGTAAACTCAATGTNCAACACGACCAGTGTATTTACCACATTGCAAGCTATGTCAATTTAATTTACAACAGGTAATTACAACTTGGCGCCGGTGTCAACGACACTATTTCATAAGCCGAAGGTTGGGTTCTACAGCTTCAAGACGTGGCAGGATAAGTTAAACCCAATGTGAAATTTTGGCTAAAAAAAATACTGTCAAGTCAAATTAAGCTACAAAACATAGTTCATAGAGGAACCAAAACTCAAATTAAAAATTACTTAAGTTACCATTTTAGCTAACATTAGAATAAATGGTACAAATGACACTGAACAGCACACATTAAAACACACCGCCCAACATGCCAACAAGCAATCAAGCATATCAATTATTGGCAAATTAATATATCATGTATAAATCAATTTAATATGTAAACTCAATGTAAAAAACATATTAAGAATTTCACAAGCATTTTTATTTAAGTTTTTTTTTTTAAATTTCTAACACAAAGGTACAGTAAAAACTAAAGTGATTTATATTAATAAAGAAAAATCAATGTCCTTAATGTTGCATAGTTACTGCACTAAAAAAATAACTGGAAGAACATATAAGAACCATTTAACTAGTTTTATAGGTACTCAACTTCACATACTCAAATAAGCCCAAATTCATTAACGATAAAACCAGAAAAATTAATGTCTTGCACAAGTTTTTTTGTGTGGGCACTGTAAACAAAATAAAAACCCCCGAAACCTGATAAAAAAATAAAAATTCAAACTCATTAAAAATTACAAAGACAAGAAAATGTGAAATTTACTGATTACTATAGTTAAAGAATTCTACAGACACACACAATCAAAATTGTACCACAAGTTGCATGCAATACCATCGAGTGTTACACGTACAATGACAACACCCACAATGTTTACGAGAACTTCTTAGAAAGTAAATTCCTGTTAATGCAGTTTACTTGAATTTTATTCCCATTTGGAAGTAGGCTTACACCAGGTTACATTAACTTTCAGTAACATAAAAAAAAAACAAGTCAAAGCAAATACATTAAAACATTAATTAACGAAAATATGTACATATTCTGGAACACAATATTGTTGAATGCAATGTTTAAATAATGACATGCTTTATGAACACTTTCTAAATTATTAGGGAAAAGAATGAAACAAAATGAGAAAAGGGTGCAATTTAAATTTTATACATGTAAATATAAATATCAATAAGTTTTAGCCATAAACACAATCCTACTGCCCTTTTTTTTTTTTCATTCTTCTGTCTCACAAACAATTGCAGTCAAATATTTTCAGTGACATTAATTACGAACAAAAATTGAATGATTTTCCTATTCCATTTTGAAACACATGTAGGGGAAATGTACAACTGTGTAAATATGACAATAAAGTAACAAGAAATTACAATTTATCATCATTTTCAATAATGCCAAACAAACTGCTGCAATAAAATTTTTGGGCCAATAACCAATATTTACAGACTGTCATACAGAACACAAGTCTTTTCGTACTCTCTGTTGTGTAGGCACAAAATTGTTCAAAATCACACTGAGGATACACCATGCACGATCTCGGAATGAGTTACAACCTCTAGATGAAAAATAAATACACGATTGTCAACAAACTCACGATTGCATGGAAAAGCATATAAAAAAAAAAATAACATGAAGTGTTTTGAGATACAAACTAGTAACATTAATAAATAAATTTTTTTTACCTAATACACCCAAAGAGTTTCTCTCAACTACTTGTTTTACAAATTTATACATATTTACTTGTTTTAAAAAGGTTAACCAGTAAATAATCTCGTGTTCGATAAATATTATTTTACAATGATGTTGACTAGATTTGTTACTTCAAATTAAAGTAGTCCAACCGAAGGAGGTCACGCCAAGGCCTTGAACTTCGCTAATAATAACATGGCTAATAACAGTAAATAAAATATATACAATCTTGTGGTGTAAATATCATACCCTTCTCCGCTAGCTGAACAAGAAACAGCCTCTTGTGCTCTTTAGGCTTGGTGATGTGCGGAGGAACGTACGGGTATTGAGGAGGTTCGAAATTCGGCCTCCACCAGTTACCTATAGTGTCCTCAATGATCCAATCCTGTTTGACGCCATCTTGCCTGCCAAGAGTCTGCAAGCAAGCAATATTAAAGAGAACAGCTCCCCGGAGGATTCCCGGCATTACTGCCGTGCCCACACCACGAGCTCTTCTGCCGGTCTCTGCCCGTGCCACACTAACGTTTACAATATCAAGTTACAAAAATAATTTAACAAACATTTACACAGAATTTTCACATTTTTCCACACATCTTAATTATTTAAGAACTATTTTCTACACTACTACTGTCTTATTATTGAAGGAATTGAACCACTTACACATATTTATTTGTATGAACTACGCTGCACGCAAACAATTTTTATATAAAATAGTTTACCTCTTAGATATTAAAAAGACAGACAAAATAGCAACCAATTCAAGATAACTAAATCTTAAACACAGTAGGAGACAATATATATCCCATTTTATTAAAAACTTTTGAAAAAATATTCTTTAGCAATTTAACTTCGAAATATTAATATTCTATAAACTGACATCACACATCGACAATATTCTACAGGTATTTGAGAACAATGATTCATTTCTAAAATAGTTAGAAAAATGGTACTTAAAAAAACTGAAGACAATTACAAACAAAACGAAATTATTCACCATTCAGAATATACTTAACAATATTGTTACGTATATGGAATACAGTGCAGGTCACATATTTATGAAACCATCAATTACATTTTGCATATTCCTTGCTGAATTATGTTCATACTAGGTAACTTCACACACACACACACAAAACAATACTAATAAACATATACCATTACAAAAATTTTTTTTAAGCAAAATATGAACATAAATTATTTAAAAGGCTTTCACATAACTATGTGATGGCGTTGTCAGAGGTATAGTGCACATTAAGATAAACCTTCACCTTTAAAAGTAGTGCGACTGCAGTAGGCTCAACACTGACAGAAATGTGAAGGCGAGGGTCAAAACAAGAACAGCTAACGGTTTTAACTGTATCAACACAGTGAAATCGAAATAACACATTTAACTATTCAAATCTATTCATAGCACACCCAATCATCAGGCAATTTGGATTATGCACAGTTTTTGTCAATCTCGCTCTAATTTTATCACAAAATATTTATGTTATTTTGTAACGACGTTTAGTTAATGCTGCATCGTTTACAAAATATTCCCACACATGGTCCATAAAAACCTAAATTTACGAACATGCATTCCTCACAGATTTCAGAAGGAGAAACTAACAGAGTGAAAAAAAAAAAAAAAAAAACCAACCATGTCAACACTAAAAATAAAAACTAAATGCACACTTCTGTGAAATACTTTTCTAGAAAATCCAGGATGAAAAAAAGTTCTGAAAAAATGTTCAATACAAAAAATCAAACATAGCACAATTCTTAATGCTGGTAACTAATACATACTGTAAAATGGGTTACTTTGGCCCTTATGGGTAACTTCAGCCTAAATGTTGGGCAAGCCCAGGGCTGCCACTTGGTCGAAGCATAATTCCTAAACACAACTTCCAAATATCCTAATAGATAATATTTTTATACACAATTAAATTACATATTTCACACGCACAGATATCTCACTCACCTCCGGTACAAAAAAAAACTGACAGTTTCTTTAACCAAAGGTAAAATGCTTGAAATATAAATTGATACAACAATGTTACTGGTTACNAAAAAAAACTGACAGTTTCTTTAACCAAAGGTAAAATGCTTGAAATATAAATTGATACAACAATGTTACTGGTTACATAGCCAATTAATATACACAGGAAAAAAATAAAAATAAATAAATAAAAAACATTCAATGTCTACCAACTGTAAATTTTAGTTTCAAACAAAATCCTTATTGCACACAGAAGTAACTATTCAAGAACACATCTCAACAAAATAATACTTTTGAGTCAAACTAGAAGGCAAATTTCAACGAGATACAATTATATCTGATGCATATATGTATGTCCAAAAGTGTGAAAGCAAAAAAATTATTCACGCCAGGAATTATGTTATCAGAAATTACATTTGAAAATGCTACGGCCCATTTTTCGTCTTTTCCCATTCCACACAGTTTCTTGGCCATGTCGAAAACATCATTGTTCCAAAGGATACAATCATTCAATGGCAGATGTTGAAACAGTTCTTTGGTTCCAGTTTGAATTTTAATATAATTTAATTTTTTATCCTTCAGAAGCCATTTCATTTTCTGCTAGGACATATGAATATGGAAGCACTGGACTGCTGGTTTCACTGCTGTGGTCATCTGAGATCAGATTATTTAACTGAATAAAACCAAAATGAACAAAACTAGCAATAGTATTTTGCTTCAGCATTACCCTCATCCCACAATACAGTTTACTTACAAACGCACATTCTAGCTGGAAAAGCGAAGTGAATGCTTCAAACTGCGGCATAAGTGCCTGGACGTCAGTACAAAGTTGATTTCATTTGTTGGACACATTCCCAGAGAACTCGCTTACGTCAACTATATCAAAATACTATGTACAAAAATTGCCAATGCTAAAGTAAACAATTCATACACTGAAGCGTAGCCAAGCCATTGGTAAAGGACAGGTGAAAAAATTTATGTTCATTTAGAGTCAAAATTAGATATTCCTGAACTCGCATGGTTTCCAAGATAAGTAAGAATAAGAATCTCTTGACATCTGTTCACACGCACCTGACAGTTCACTACAGAAGTGTACCGTAGTAAAATGTGCAACATGGCAAGTGTAACAGAGAAACGTTCTTTTGCTGCTCTTAACTCTTTTGAATACAGAATTGAGCAATTCAACGATAGCCTTCATCACATCATCTACAGCTTTTCCTGTACATCATTTTGAACAGTCCTCAAAATCTAAACACATTTTCAACAGTTGCTTTATTCTTAACAGCTACAACTTTGTACAAGTGTTTCTCCACTTGCTGGCTTGTGGAAAACCTGGTAAGACACTCGCTTGTATTTGAACAAAGATGTCCGTAGACTCAACAACTAACAAAGTAAAGAATGCCGTTTTCACTGCGTCGATAGCTTCTTCTTCACAACATGCTATCGCCTGCTGGTGTTTGTACAATAACACCAAAGGTTTTTTTTTTACTATGTCAGTTCAGCCACAGTAAGTCTGTTCCAACACAACCCTGATATTTTTGTGGCTCTGTATTGGCACAATGACAAATACTTGAGTGGGCTCATTTACCTGCATTGCAAACTTTTTACAGACGAACAAGGCATAAAGCATTGCTTTGTATATCTTCTAAAACTGTAATTCAACCTGCAAAAAAATAACCACTATTTCTCCCTGGCTACTGTCAGTTAAAAATTAGTAAGGGCAGTAACTATTTTATAAAGTTTAATAACTATTATTATTTGTAATATGCAGTGCAAAATATTTCAGTAAATATTACGAAATGTAAATTACAGCAATAAACAGATAAATCCAAGATGGCAGGGGCTAATCCACCCCAAATTGCCTGGTGGGCAACACTGAACATAGGAATACAATTTGTGCAATGTGCACTTAGCCTGGCCATCACAATGCCCTGGGTTCACCCATTCCAGGTTGGTGATTCCGAACACCTCTCATCNAATGTGCACTTAGCCTGGCCATCACAATGCCCTGGGTTCACCCATTCCAGGTTGGTGATTCCGAACACCTCTCATCGAATGTTCGGTATAAGAGTTAACCGTTGTCTGCCAACGATATTCTAGCGAGCGTGATGACGAGGGGCCGTACACCATTTCTCTTCGGTTATGACATCACTGCGTTCGGCATAATTAAAATTGTCTGTTTTGGTCATTGCATATACGTTACGTTCCTTCACAATGCAACAAAATGCTGGAAAAATGATGGGGATCATAGAAATAGTCTATCAGCTATAGCCGCAAAAGCATTTGAAGTGTTGCGTGCCTATGATAAAAAAAGAACTAAAAAAGCCAGTGAATTTCCATTTTATTTCTTTACTGCAGTTGCTGTAAAAATTTACATTACTTCAACATTTCCTTTTGCCCTGTATTTTGCAATCTTCTTTTCTATAAATATGCTAGACACTTTTTTATTTATTATTGAATGTAGGTAATAGGCTTATTACAGTGAGAAACGTAGACAAAACAAAAATTTTATTCCAGCATTAATTTTATAATACAGAGCATTGTTTTTTCACGTTAGACTGCTACATAGGTTCCCGTAATGAGAAAATTCATTAAATATCTTACACAAATGCAAATAATATTTGGAAAGGCATACATTTTTAATGCCCTTTGAAGTTATTCAAAGTTATATTTATTGTCGGATTATTACTATTTTGTGCTATAAGATGTCATTTAGCATAGAACTAAAATTTACAGACCCCAACATTTTCTTTTAAACGAATGTACATGGTGTTTGGTCTATTTCACTTGCATGTCCGCCATCTTGACTGTTTGTCTCGTGAATATAGGAGAAATTCAAGCAGATGAAGCACGATGCCAAAGTTCAAAGGGCTTCACATGTGACGATGTAACGTTAAATTGTTCGTTAATGAAGTTCGTCCAGAATAAGGCCAAAGTTTATAACGTTGCTTGGACAGACCACACTTAGACGACATTTCTTTTCCATCACACTGCAAAAGTTGTAAGAACCAAAGGAAACCGTTTTTGCTTCAGCATAACCTTTCACTACCAGTTTCCCTCTAACATTATGTATAATATACAGCATCCACTTTATGCAGACAGTATATTTATACCAAAGTATATAGAAGGATAGGAATTCAAGTACTCACAACGTAGTACTTGTCGACAGGCACACGCACAAAGGACGACACATTTGCAACGACATTTTGCTGGCTAAGCCAGCTTCATCAGGCGGCGAGTTGTAGGACATGGCAGTATGGTGGAAGGGCGCTGTTGGCAGTAAACCTAACGGCCGGGTGGCAAACTAGGGTGGGGCTGGAAAATTGAAAAATTGCTGGTATAGCTGACGAGTGTGGTTAGGGGCTGTGATTATCTTATGCTGAGGCCTGGCGGCTGCCTGGATTTTGTTATAAATTGGAGAGCTAATTCCCAGCGGCTGAGTCCTGAGCTATTGCTTGAAGGTGGTAGGGCTCTCACAACTCTGGTGCTGTGGCAGGAATCACAATCTGTGTAGTGTGATGNGAGCTATTGCTTGAAGGTGGTAGGGCTCTCACAACTCTGGTGCTGTGGCAGGAATCACAATCTGTGTAGTGTGATACTGCATGTGCTGCAACTGGTTTGTCCTGTAGGTTACTGATGTAACCAGCTATGGCTTGTTTGGTGTCTGCTCTGTGGCCGTTCATTCTCTGCCCGAGTGTGTTGGTGGTGAGGCCGATGCATTCTGCATTAAAGTGTTGGCACTGTAGCTGATAAATCTGATTTTCTGTTGCACAGTTGTAGTTGCCTTGGATGGGGTATGTACGGCCAGTGAGTCCGCTATTGCAGGGGTGGGATCCTTTGGGGATGATAGCTTTGTTGGCATTTGTGGTGGGCTGCAGCTTTGGACGAGCCAGTTTGTTACGGAGGTTAGGTGGCCTTTTGAAGAACAATCTGAGTGGTTTGTAGACCAGGTCTTGTGTTTGTGGTGAGGAAGCCAGAATTTTGTATCCAGAGTGGAGAATGTTTATGAGTTTACTTGGGCCTTCATGATATGGGAACACCAGGGGTATACCAGAGTTGTCGACCTTGGTTTGTGCTCCGGTATTTTCCCGTCCCACCCTAGTTCGCCACCCGGCCGCTAGATTTCCTACCAACAACTTTGCCAGCAAAATGCCGCGATTGTGTGGGAAACGTGCCTGTCAACCAGTACTACACCGTGAGTACTGAATTCCTGTCCTTTTATATATTTTTGGTAGCCTAGCGGCCTACTTGCAACCTTATACCAAAACATGAATGTCCTTTTCATCGTTCGCAAAATGGAAACAAAATATTTCTGTAATTTACAAGGATAAATTATGTTTAGCTTACGCTACACCTTCTCGTAGTCAGGGAATGTAGTTCTCAATGCTGCTATGAAGGGTTTACATTTAGCAAGCTGTAGTATAAAGAAGAGAGAAAATACCACTTTGCGATCTATCAATGTTGAAGTGAATCTCAAAACACACACTTGGGGCATCATTGTACAACGAAACTTCTCGGATTGGCATCCATGCTGTGCGCACATCTATGATTTATTTTTAGACAATGTTTGTATACAGGTTTAATGCATAAATATTCATATTTCCTTAAAATTCTGGAATCCATCTAATGGCGTGGAAATCCATAATAACGGCAGGCCAGCCTGGGTAAGCATATTAGCTCAAACATGTNTAAAGAAGAGAGAAAATACCACTTTGCGATCTATCAATGTTGAAGTGAATCTCAAAACACACACTTGGGGCATCACTGTACAACGAAACTTCTCTGATTGGCATCCATGCTGTGCGCACATCTATGATTTATTTTTAGAAAATGTTTGTGTACAGGTTTAATGCATAAATATTCATATTTCCTTAAAATCCTGGAATCCATCTAATGGCGTGGAAATCCATAATAACGGCAGGCCAGCCTGGGTAAGCATATTAGCTCAAACATGTTTTGTATTATTTTGTGGTTAGTTCACAGAGTTCAGCAACAAATTGAAAAATGTATGTAACATAAGTAAACAATACTGTCTAACATTAGGGCCAAAGTTACCCAAAATTACCAAAGTAACCCACCTTACTGACCCAGTACTTCATTCTACAATACCATGTAGAATATTTTATAGCTAAAACAAGGTACACAAATCATTAATGAAACAAGTGCCTTGTACAGAAACACGACTACTTTACTGACATCAGCAAGTAAATCCACTTCTCTATGGATCACAAACTGTTTGCTATGAACAAAAACACAGTAAAATAAAATTTAAAAAACAGTGCTTACCAAAAACATTTTCAGCATCGATGTATTTTTCTTGTCACAATAGTAATTACAAATTTACGTAGAAGAAAAAAAAAATTGAAATATTTGGCACAATCTTCTTACACAAAACTAAAAACACACAGTCGCCGTAGCTAAATAGTGACACAAATGCTACTGGGCAGAAATTTAAAAAACTGCACATACGCCGACACCTTTCACGGTAACAGATATTTCTTCCATCCTTAAAAATTTTATTTCTACAAATTCTCGTTCACACATTATTATAGTTATTGCCAACTGAACAAATCATAAATTTGAGATTTTCTGTCAGATAGCAAAAAACTCAAAATTGATCAGAAACAGTTGTGTAGCATCTGTTGTCGGTGAACCCTACCACCGCTCACAACGAAACACTCAAAACACAGTATGTCACGTAACACAACTATGTCACTGTATAATTTCTAAAAAAAAAATATCAACACTGTTTACTTAGCAAATTTTCTTACACATAATTACGTATGCATATTTTTGACTGGGAAATTATAGTTATAAGGGTGGTAGTCACCAAACAAATTAATTTAGTACGAAATACTGTCGAATTTGTAGACATTTACTTACCAGTACAATTTTTTTTGCATTAAAAATTTTAGACAGCATATTTTTGCATAATAATGTGTCAAAATTACAAATTTTTAGTGTTTTTTGGGATGCACAAATAATAAAAACTATTTCACTTAGTGAAATGAGATACACCACATTAAATTAANTTTTAGTGTTTTTTGGGATGCACAAATAATAAAAACTATTTCACTTAGTGAAATGAGATACACCACATTAAATTAAAATACCATGAGTTACTTCAAGAAACCTTTAAATATCAGTCCATTAAATATTTACGCAATTTTTAAAATTGCATAAATTTTTGTAAATGTGTTTGTTTACTTTATTTGTATACCCCAAAAACACTAAAATTTTGATTCTGAAAAGTCCCACTGCTAAAACTACACAGCTTAAAAATTGTAATTTTAACGTAATAAATTTTCTGTGGCCAACAGCAGTAAAAAAAAATATTTATTTAAAAATGGGAGGACACTCAGAAAGCTTCTAATTCACTCACTACCTCCTGCTAGCTCTGTTCTTAGAAGACTATCTTAGTGCATATACATATGAACATGTACAAGGTTTGGTTATTAAAAAACAGGACTGGGTACCCCAGAGGCTAACATTTGTGGGAAGCAAAATGGTGTGGTGGGGTCAAGTGGAGGGGTATTGGCAGCAGTTAACAAGGTCCTGACAGTCAACGAGGGTGAAGCACGTGCCAGAATGTAAGAGCAGCGAAAATGGAAGATACCAGAGCGAACCCATCAACCGGTGGCATCGTCTGGCACGGTTCTCGCAAGGCAAACATCTGGAATTCACCCTGCTATGAATCAAACCCCGTTCACTTTGGTGGGAGGTTAGCTGGCTAATATGCCAACCGTGGCTCCGGGAAATGTAGATTAAAGAACCCTTGGTCCATCTATGCAGTTCAGTTGCCTATGGACCTTTGTGAAAGAGAAAGCTGTTATCTCACAGACATGATTTAATTTTAAAAAACGAGTGTCGTTACCCTAAATTTCTTACGTGATAAAAAAAAAATATTCCGCAGAATGTCTCGAAATTGTTAAAGGATGTGTATGGTGATAACGCTACGTTATCACACACAAATGTCTGAACGGCAAAACAATTTATTGAACATTTGTACGTGATGGAAGATTGTGATCTTGGGTTGCCAACAAGACACAAAAACCAATTAAAAAAAAAAAAAAAAAACTAATGAAATTTTGCAGAAATGTCATCTGGGCATTTTTATGGTTGCAAGATGGTAAGACATATTTTGCATGATCAGGTGAACCACCAAGTGTCAGAGCTGGCACCATGTTCCCCGACGCGTGTCTTGAAAGGAACACGTTTACAATCTGACGATGGGAAAGGAAAAATGGCAGACGTGCAGAAAAGGGTAATAATTGACAAACTTGCAGTAACAATTCAAATAGAGGAAGATAAGTATGCCGCTGTGGACGGATAGTGAAGGGCAGTATGCTGATGCGGATCAGGTACATTGTAACATCCTGGCAGTCNAAGTATGCCGCTGTGGACGGATAGTGAAGGGCAGTATGCTGATGCGGATCAGGTACATTGTAACATCCTGGCAGTCAACTAATTTTTTTTTCACTTGTCCGTTAACAGCCATACTTCATATGCTAGTTCAGGGTGACTAGCAGTATCCTTATAGCAAATTCCCTGACATTTCTAGGTACCTATCTTGTTACATTTCCCTGACCAACTTACATCAAGTATTAAATATATTTTTCCTAAAATAAATCAATTTGTTATGGGTAAACAATAGCATATNCTGACCAACTTACATCAAGTATTAAATATATTTTTCCTAAAATAAATCAATTTGTTATGGGTAAACAATAGCATATGCCTTCATTTATGAATGCTTTCCTATGCAAAAAAAATATTTTTAAAAAAAGTACGCAGATACAAAACTGGTAGCCTCATTACCTATAAAAAAATTGGAGGCGAGCCTTGAAATGACCATAACACCAGTAGTGAACCTTCCTGCTGGCGCTGGGGCTCCGCCACTGTGAGTAATGCTTTGGGCGAGTCCTGACTTCTTTATTTCATCTTTTCACTAAAACAGTTAAGCGACTTGATCAAATCACTTACTTTCTTTAGGGATTAGTGGGGTGTCTCAACAGTATTTAACATCTTCCGTGAATTGATCATCTACCTTAGGGATTTGATTAAATCTCCGGTTTTATCGTGTCCCTGCGACACATACACCAGCAACGCGATGCGAGGCCGCAGAATGAGCGTAATGCGCCGTTGTACCCTGGACCTAACCACGGTACTACTGTGCAACCAAACACAGAAACACGAAATCCTAATGTCCGCAGTTTAAATTATCAGTATGAGCAACCCCAGAGACAAGACCAGATGAATTCACATTGGTCTGATAAAGAATTCTGCGGTACTAGTAAAAATGGCTCAAGGTTCAATCCAGGATACAAGCAAACGGTTGGCGTAAGTCACGTGATGATCCCAATGAGAAACACTTAACACAGGGTACCTCGAATCAAACTAAAGCAGAATTTGTNCCGCCACCTTTTCCTAACCAGGCTGTGAAAACACTGCCAAACAAACTGCCTCCACAACCGGAATGTAAAACGGGAACTCCCAAGAAGAAATTAATAAATTAGTTAAATCACATTTGATTTCAGCGGCAGAAAAGCTCAAGAAATACCAGAAGTTGTCAAAAGTGACTAAGTTAAAAGCAGGCGATTTAATTCTTCGCTGTAGCTGTCCTATCACTTCACTGTGGAGTACCATAAACAAGAAGCTATCCAGACTTTATGAAGGCCCGTACCGCATACAAACAGTAGCTAATGAGAACTGCNGAGTACCATAAACAAGAAGCTATCCAGACTTTATGAAGGCCCGTACCGCATACAAACAGTAGCTAATGAGAACTGCTACGCTTCAGAAATGGCTGGAAGGAAAAGAAGCAGGATGCTATAACATAACTCAGCTCAGAACGTATAAAAAGCCCTGCATTCTGCAAACCTAGACTTACTTAAAAAATAAATAGAAAGAAATTTTTAATTGTACATCTTGTAGAAGTGAGTAATATAGCCAATCAATACAGAGGACGAAACAGAATAATTTTATAAGCTGCCTAGAAAAGAGCGTCTGGAGATTATGCANTATAGCCAATCAATACAGAGGACGAAACAGAATAATTTTATAAGCTGCCTAGAAAAGAGCGTCTGGAGATTATGCAATTGCGGTTATATGTATTATTTATTCTAGGGTTACTGTGTCTAACGATAGTGTACATTTGTGTTTTATTGCACCATNATTGCGGTTATATGTATTATTTATTCTAGGGTTACTGTGTCTAACGATAGTGTATATTTGTGTTTTATTGCACCATGTGTATGTTTAACGTAGTAATCATCGTATGTCGCAATGGTCTACAAGTGCAGCTTGTTGCATTATGTTTGTTATGGTTTCTTTCCGCAACGTACGCCAGCATATTCCCGCTGTGGCGAAATTAAGTTCCTCAAACTTGCCACGATAGAATTAAAAGGAAGAGTAAAGCTGGTAGCCAGAAACTTGAAATTGCGAACGTTGAAATTTATATGGGTTTTATATAATCTTTGCTGCTAAAATGTGAATATCATTACGGACAGATCTAGCCGAGATAATCTACTACGCTTGTATCATATTTCTTGCTCTGTCCCCAGCACTCAAAGCTTCCTTTCCAAAGACCTGAAGGCGGTATTACAGCAAGAAAGAAAGTCTGAAAGAACAATGGTTCACTTACCTGTTCGTAGTTAGTCCCCGGAACTGATGATTGTTAAATATTATCACAAGGATAAAACTAATTGAGATTTTAGTTATTCTTCTTGGATAATCCTTTGCTTCTTCTACATATTATCGTCTTATCGCAAATTATTTATCTGTATATTATGTTTCTGCAAGTGCTGCTTTGAATTGCAAACGCATTTATTTATTATAATATGGCATTGTTTATGGTGTGTATTTATGGTAAATTTTAATTAATTTAGTGCTGCCTTCTTTATTTACCTTGTTTANAATTTTAATTAATTTAGTGCTGTCTTCTTTATTTACCTTGTTTATGTAGGGAAATGAAAGCCACCCCAAGTGCTTTCCCAGTACTCATTAGGCTTTGATTACAGGTGGTCCACTATGCACGAATTGATGCTAACACACACACACGATTGTTAGAGGAGGACAAGAGAATTCCGATAGTTCCTAGTGCACTACTCCTTCCATTTCTCCCCTCGTATATCAAAATTCTAACCACTATTTAGTCACATCACCATAAGAAGTCATTGCCGCCATCCCAAAGACAGTGTCGGCAAAGACAGTAAACAAGCTGTGATTACCTACGTTTAACACACACCAAAATATAAAGTTAGTCAAAGAACTTAATAAATTTAAACATTATAAACATGTGTATTTTTTTTTTTAAAAAAGGAACAAAACATTTAAGTGATCCTACAGTTATACAAACAGTACAAACTAGTAACTACTGCATATAAACTATTATGAACCGTGCATATATAGTGGACAACCATAANAAACCGTGCATATATAGTGGCAACCATAAAATAAACAGACAAGTGCAACGTACAATATCACGAATGCAATGACACGTGTTACGAGTGATATTTACCACGAACTTGAGACAAAATCACAGTGGAATGAATGAGAGTAACAGCAGCCACGGTGGAATATACCGGAAGACTACCTTGCGTCGGTTGCGAATTTGATTCTCAACTCCAGCAGAACTTCGTCGTCGACTATGGTTTTCACTTGACGCTAATGGATAGCGCCCGTCAGCATTAGAAACTGTGTTTGTTTTCAAAACAACAAACGTATATAACATAAAAAAAGTTAGTCACATTAAAGAGATGTTCAGTGCAAATACGTTTCGCTGTATATTAATTAGATTTTTAGCAGGACTTCATAACGAGTGATGAAGTACCGAGTGTAATTAATGTTTGTCAAAATGTAATAGTTTGTATTTCAGTGTTCATTTGTTTACTTTGACCATGTTATTGTATGCAAACAAGCTGATATGTTTATGCTCACTCTCAATTTTTTTTAACATAATTGTTTAAAATTTATCCAGAGCAGGAGGGGCATTATGTAAACATAATATTGTGAATAACTTTCTTTTATTCACAATTTTTCTAAAGTTTTAACTAATTAAGGTTTTAAATTGCTAGTCCAGTTAGCTATAATGGAAATATAAATATTGTATGTAATTTTAATGTTAGGAAAGTCTTTCAAAGTGTTAATTAATTTTGTGTATTTAAATTGATGTGAAATAATTCATAGATTTTATTTTGCTTTTTAAAAAAAATTGTTGTTTCTCCTTGCTGCTTAATATGAAGAGAAATTAATTTTGAATGTCAATATGCCCAAGTAATTGAGCGGGAACTGAAACATTTTACAAATGAGTTTCAAGGAAGTGCCTGTTGCGGCCATTTTTCATCACTATCGAATTTCATATAATTTTGATAAATCTAAAAATTTTGTTTTGTTATGTGGTATTTCCCATTCCATACGAAAGTTTCCCTAGACACTCAGGCTAAAAGTTGGACGTCGCATTATATTCAGCATCACATTTCCAAGTACACACTATATATATATGTAATGCGTACACATTAAAAGTTCTGTATTGAAAAAACCTTCCTTAATTTTAACACACACCATATTATCAAAAATTGAGACACTCAAAACTGAAAGAGGTGAACAATGAACATTCACCAAGATGTCAATGTCGATTATGGGATGCATCGGCAAATCGGAACAGATTTTCACAGAATCAGCAACTGCTTAAAAATCTGAAAACAGCACATGTTCCGATTCTGATTTTATTAATTCATAGGAGTACACAATCAATGACTTTACCTACCCTTGTATATTCACACAAGGAAGGAATNTTCTGATTTTATTAATTCATAGGAGTACACAATCAATGACTTTACCTACCCTTGTATATTCACACAAGGAAGGAATAGTATTCAGTGGCATTTCTTTCTTCCTCGTAAGTACTGCTCATTCACTCCTTTTGAACTTGGATCTATTGACATTTTGCCAGACAGAGGGGAGCTTTCTTCTCAGAAGGAAAATGCAACGGAGAAAAGTATTGATCTTGGGCACAACAAAAAAAGGTCTTGACACAAAAACAACAACCACTCCTCCACTGGTACACTTTCGCACCCCCCCCCCCCC
>NQII01001240.1:77220-100855 GCA_002778355.1 Clitarchus hookeri
AGAGGTTTGGGTGGCGCTTAACATCGGGGTCTTGAGAGCAGCCGATGAGGGTGAAGCAAGGTGAGTCTGGAGCAGTGCCGGAATGCAAGGGGCGGGGGGAAACAAAAGATCCCAGAGATAACCAGCCGACCAGCAGCATCGTGCGGCACGATTCCCATGTGTGAAAATTCAGGGCATCCTCGCCAGGAATCAAACCCAATTACCTTGTGGGAGGCGAGGTAGTCCGCGACCACTACACCACCACAGCCCCACATCAACCTTTGAGAGGGGGCGGAAGACGCCAAACTGGTTGCTACACATCCACCCCCCCCTCCTCCCCAGCCACGTAATGGGAGAAAATACGGCCACGCTGGCAGTGTTTGGACCAAGGGCAGTAGAAACGTATCTCTCCAAGTCTTATGTTTACACGTACATTGGCACCAATAAGCATTTTATGATTTAGTTTGGCAGGCATCTGTGTTTTGAAGTGATTAGCAAAAATTCATTTAAAATGTGCGATATCCGAGAGATACTAATAATCATGATCATTAATATTTGTTTCTTTACAACTCTCAATAATTAATCAATCAAAATCGCATGCTCTTATTTTTTTCCATAAGATTCTAATTGCTCTGTACTTCTGCATTTTCGACTAANTAAGATTCTAATTGCTCTGTACTTCTGCATTTTCGACTAAAAACTTGCGCAGACTATGCTCTTTTCCACAATATATTTTTATTCACAAGACTTATCTGCCAAATAAAAATTAATGTTTTTATAACAAATTATTTTGGTTTTCTCACAAGCTACTGAATATAAACTCCATGCAGTTTAAAACTTACACACCAGTCCCTGCACGAAACAATTTCGGTGACGAGACATCATGTACACAAACGTGGGGAATACTTTTACTTGGAAGACGTCTGCCTACCAAATGAAATTAATATTTCACTTAAAAATCACGTCGATTTTACACCGTAGAAAGGATCAGAATAAAACTACATCGGAAATGGCAAATATCTAAATCGGCAGTTCGTATTGGAATAGATTTTTTTTTAGTGAATCTGCACATCACTACTGTAAATATATAAAATTAATTTTAAAAAAATGATTCATAAAGAATTTCAGAAGGTGCTATAAAATTACCAAATTTTCTTTAAAAATAAAAGCTTGTGACGAAATTTGGTACAGTGGCTGACAATACTACCCGGAGCACAAACATGTACTCTACATGGTCCATAAGAAGCTTCACTCACGTGCAGCAAATGTATTTTAAAAAAACCACAATTTAAAAATATGATAAATTTGTTCTTTTTATTGCTAATGGATAAATACTAGGGCTGCGCTTATATTCTGCACACCAAAATAAATAAGAACAAAAAATCAGAACAGTCATTTTTGCCATTGGTAAGAAAACTTGTTGGCAAAAGTCTTACATTTCAAATTTTACAAATATGTTTTAGAGCACTATCAAATATTAATTTGTTTGGCTAACAAAGAAGAGTTTTTGTATGCACATATTCTTAGATTTTATTACTTACAATACATATTACTAATGTAACCACACTAAACTCAAAATGTTCCCCGAAATGTTAATTTTTTCCCTTAAATTAAGATATTTCTATTATGCATTACTTCCTTCACTAAGCAGTCCTCTGGGTATAAAAGAAATATTTTTGAAATTTGATTATACAGTACAACACTACATAACTCATAGTACCGCAAAACTTTGTTTCATACTTTAAATTGAAGTTTTATTATTATGTTCCACACACAATAAGTCACATTAAAAAATCTTTGTAGCATTTTAATATTTTTCTTTAACTTTTATTAAGGTTAAGTTCTCTCCAAATTATTTTTAATTTTGTTAAAAAGTCACGTTCGCACAACCATAATATAAACTGTCTGCAATTTACACTAGTATGGCACAAACATGCCAATATATTTCCTCCATACCTTTCATTAAAAGAGATAATATTGTGCTTATCACTGTTGAACAAAACTTCATAAAAATTACTGCTAACCAAAGTACAGAATTCTTATAATTCGACAGCAGTCTCCAGTCAGTTGATACAGTGTCCCCGTCTTCTCCAGTTTTCCAATATTGAATGTCGTGCACTGCACAGATTTCTTGCCTTTCGCCACAAAGTGCAGCTGCTCGACTGTCAGTTACAAGCCCGACAGAAACTTTCGAAACACGTGCAATCCGGCCTGCACGAGCGAGTGAAGGGATTCAAGCGGCTCTTAAAACAGCGGGGTCTTGAGAGCCGTTGAGGGTGATTGAGGTGAGTATGGAGCAGTGCCAGAATGAAAGGGCAGGGGAAACAGGAAATCCCAGAAAAAAACCAGCCGACCAGGGGCATTGTCCATCACGATTTGCACATGCAAAAATCTGGGAGAACCCGGCTGGGGTTTGTACCCGGTTTACCACGGTGGGAGGCGAGCATGCTAACCGCTCAGCCACCACGGCCCCGACCTGCATGAGGAGATTCCTCTATCCTGTTTGTCTATCGAAAACTCGAATTTCAAACTGTCTCGTGACAGTGTACATAATAATGTCCTGCTTTCATGGACTGCGAATTCTGATATGTACATATACCTTTCCATATAAGGTCAAAGATGATAGAGGGAGCAATATCTTTAGTGTCTACAAAGTCCTACTTTCAGAAGTAACGTATGATGTGTATCTTTTGAATAGAAGAATCTTCTATACTGAGGTATCGCACAACTTCAGTTTCTCGGCACGCTTACTTAGCCGTGGAATTTTACAGTAGCTGCTTGTTTACCACGGTACGTAACAGCTGGCTCAAAAAATGTAATTAGTGATTTCATTTTGTTTTAAGGCTGAAGCTTAACGCGAGCCAAACCTTTAACAATTTCAAATCGTCACCTGCCTTATCCCAGTGGTCCTCTTAATGTACACTGTTTGTTTAAATTGGTTGTCATTGCTCACTGGGCATTTTACTGAGCTAGTTAAAGGCACCATTCGTGAAATGAAGGTTCAGGCAACTTACCATTCGTCGCGCTTTCCTAAAAAGCAGTAATGAGTTACTTACAAAATTAATATTAAGCCGTCCCCTTTTTGTGACGTTACAACAGCATCACAGCTAAAAGTACTGCATATGGAAATTTATCACAACAGCAGTTTTAAAAGCCACTCCAACTTATTGTGTTCCTTCACAATATATTTTAGACCAGAATTATAACTACTTGATGTTTCACGTGAAACATTACAATCGACATGTGCACATAAGCTGGCTACACCTTGACTGGTGTTTCAATGAGACCAATTAAAAACATTTAATATTCATGTTTACATAAAAAAAGCTTGTTAATGTCAGGTTTTTACATGATATGTATACGTAACTCTGCACCATGTGATCTTTCTGGCCAATCACAGCAGAGTTGAGTCATCTTTACTTTATATGGATTGGTTTTCATTATTGCGATGTCTATAAACTGTATTAATAAACAACTAATTCCACTTATTGAGGTGATAATCATGAATTTTAACCTGCGTAAAATGAAACTTAAATACATATATAGTTTATTAGGTATGAAACTTCATAGTGCATTACTGGAAATTTAAAAACCAGATAGTGTTTTAAATTTTGGTGAACTAAACACACATCCAACACTATTCCCTCAAAAGCCTCGGTGCTGCGTGGTGGATGTTCTTTTGATAAGGTCTCCAAATTGCAGAATCACAAACCCAGTCAAACTTGCGCCTTCCAAGTTCTAACATCTCCACACCCCTTGCTACTTGAAGTACACACAACCTGCATCTGGTTTACTTGAGAAGCTCATTTTAAGGTAATTGTAAAAAATAATAAAGAAAAGTTTGATACAGCCTTAACACAAATACCTAATCACGATCATCAAATACAGTGCAGCCATAAAGTCATGGTGGGGTTTCCAATGCTTACAGTGCCCACACAAAACAACGTAACGCCACGATACATACACCGCACTGACGGGCATCACAAAGAGTGTCGGGTGCGTGGCCTAGACTCGTGATGTGCGAACAGGCAGTCGCATGACGAGCATGCCATCCAAGCAGGCAAGAAGTGGACGATGCTGATAAAGGATTCAATGTGTTATCCGGCTTGCAAAATTTGAATATGTTGTGAAGGTGGTCGTGTTTTCAATTAAGAGCAGCCAAATGAAAACATTTGCAGTTGGAACCACCATTTTAGGGAAAATGGAAACATGTTGCTACTCCACACTAACAGCGATGATGTTCTTCATGAGTTTCTGGAGTGAATAAAGAGTGAAAAGATTTGGGTGCTCTTAATATTGAGGTCTTGATAGCCGATGAGGGTGAAGCAAGGCGAGTATGGAGCAGCACTGGAATGAAGGGGCGAGGGAAATGGGAAATCCCCGAGAAATTCCACCGACCAATGACATTGTCCAGCATGATTCCCACATGCAAAAATTCAGGGGCAACCCTGATGGGAATCAAACCCGGTTTGCAGAGGTGGGAGGCAAGTAGTCTAACCACTTCTATGAGTTTCTTGATTTAACAATTCTACAGAAGCGGAGAGGTGCGAGTGGATTGCTGGCATGGCCTCCACGTTCACAGAGTTCACACAACTAGATACTTTCTTTTGGAGCTATATCAACCAACACTGCACACCACCTACAAAAAAAAGAATCTGAGAAGAAACTAAAGTCTGTTACACCAAATGTTTTTAGTAGTGTACGGCAAGAACTGGAGTATCGGCTAGATGTTTGCAGGGCGACAAATGGAAGCCACGTCCAACTGGCCTAAGCACATACAAAGCTTGATAAGATGGTCTCTTATCTGGCATGTTAAACATTTACAGTTAACGTAATACACACTTTCGGAACCCCACGACTCTACAGAACACCGTACTATTAAAATCCACTTATCAGTCTTTGCATTCTACAGAAAACGTTTACAAAGTACAAATTTAAACAATTTTATTTCAAAATTCGTGAAAAGCAGCAGGTAATGAACAATTCTTGAATACACACAGCATCATCGTTACTTCAAACTAAGCTTAGGAACAGATGGGGATTTCCTACTTGAGTGTGTGTGGGACACACACACAAGCAAAATTTATGACGCACTTGTTTTCAGAAACCAGCATAGAAAAACCAAGAAAGACTTTGCCAATTTTTTGAGCAAACAGTTAGCCAAACTGATGCGTTTATTTTGCACATTACCTTGCGCCACAGTGAAAGGAATAGCTCGACAGAAACACATCACTCTTGGAAAATATTTACTGACCAAGTTAGTACAAAATAACTCTGTAGTACTATACCGGCTTCTGCAAATCTGTAAAATACAAAGTTTGTAGTGTTAATTTACATCCCAAGTAATCTTAAGCAGTGATCATCAACTGGAATGCCATAGCCAGGCTGCATACACTAAATTTGATACCATATCTGTAGCAGAAAACCTTTTGTTAAATTATTTTGTAAATAATTACGTATACACAGCTAACCCTTATAAGCGTGTAGCCAAGGTTTTTGGTTACTGGCATTATTTTCACTACATAAATATTAACATAGTGTTATTAAAATGTTTACTTACACAGGGGAAAAAATCCTACCTCGCAGGTGAAATACCTTTCCACATATTCTTCTTTAAGTCATTCTTGAAATGCTACAATATAATTAGAAAAAAAGAAAAAACCCTGGGGGGGATCTTACAATGTAATTTATTTCAGTCAACTAACGATCAGACAAAAAACTGACCAAACCCTCCACATTTACACTGCTTCGGAGAAAATTACGGTAACGACACAAAATTGTTTACTATGGTCCAACAGTGCAGACAAGACTGAAGAGTTTCTGGTCCTTTGGTGCAACAAACATTGTAACCATTTGGCACAAAAATACTAGTTGTAGCTTTCGCTGTGGCTGTTCCAGTAGCCAAATTTTCCTGCTGCGACTAGAGTTCTGCTTACACACAGGCGTCAGGCACAGCTTTCACCACCCTTAGTGTCTGCCGTATGAATGGCGCTCCCCAAAAAATTCATTATTTTATATTTGTATGAAATACCATTAAACTTGTAGACATCACTTGTAAACTGCACTGTAAAAATTTACATTACATAGTTTTTGCAATATGGCATGTCAAAATCACAATCTTGGTGTTTTTGAAACACTCAAATAAAATAAAAACATTTGCTGAAAATTTAATACTGTTGACTGAAAGGTAGAGTCTTAATTCAATTTAAAGAATGCTTAACAAAATTTTGTTAAAAATTGTGAACAGCTACAAATCAAAAATTTCTTTATTTTGAGCAATTTTGAAACACTGCAAAAACATTTCAGTGAGAGTTAATATATTTCTTGAAGTAGCTCATAATATTTTAATTTAATGCAAAGTATCTAATTTCTTTGAGTTTTTTATTATCGTGACTATGTCATGCCATATGCAAAAAAAATATGCTGACGAATATTTTTATGTAGGGAAATATCTACAAGTTGAACAGTATTTTGTATAAATATAGAACAAAGTATTTTTTGATGACGAGCACCCATAAGACGTACCTACCATGCCTTCGGAGTCTCCGTACTGAATTCAGTACAAACCGCAGAAAGCAAACTACTTGCTAACTTTTTACACCCCCTTCAAATCCATAATTTTACCTGTTGGCAACATTTTCCTCATGAAATGTTATTTTTCAATTCAAAAACTGTCTCTAAAGCCAAAACTTCCATGAAACCAGGCTTATTTGCCTTGTAGTAAATGTTTTGCCACATGTATAATCTAAAGTTTTACCTGATATAATTTCACTGCATACGTCAATATTTGTATACAAAAAATTAATTTTTTTGTGTAATAATGTGTTTTTACCTGGATATCAACCAGTGTAAAGCAATTCGGTGCGTTGACCTCCCTTCTGTGCAGGACGATGAATGAATATAATACTGAAACAGCAAAGTCAGTTTACCAATTACGTAACTTTGCGAGGGACGACAGCTCATCCGCTCACCTGTAGCACCCACCCAAACACCCGTACGACGAACATGTTTTACTTCACCGCATTACCACTAGTGTCGCTGGCGAGCAAAACCAAAACCGCAGACAGTCAATTCAGCCTTGCAATGCTGCCTCTGAGCAGAATGATGAGCAACTGATGGCAATGGACCAATACTGGAATTACCACTAGCACAAGAAAGACTCTCCAATTATACTTCAATTCCATTCTTTTGACGAAAGAACACAAAACAATTTCATACATCATGGAGGGCACATAGATGTGATGTCATTTGATGAAGCCACACGCGTGGCTTTAAAATACATATTTTGTTTATATCGCACTGCAAACAAATTCAAATACTACAGCAAAACAAACACGTGAACTCAATTTTTATTCAGTTCAAACACAGCCTTATAACTTGTTGCAGCTGAATTCCATAAATCTACACTCGTAAATGAGGAATAATTTAAATGCATTCATTACGTTTAGTATTACAAGTAATCAAACACATGAAAACGTAATTCATTACCTCTGTCAGAAGTCTCTTCAAGCCATCGACCTCGTCTTCTCCCGGGTTTAGCTCCCCGCCAGGCCTGCAGAACGGAGAAGCAAGTATTGAACACTACAGCGCCAGCAGAGCCACCGATGTATGGCAAATACTGTAGACATTTTACGTACAGGTTGTGCCCAACCAAATGTTACAATGTTGGGAGGAAATTCCTGATATGAAATGTAATGTAAAACTTAACAGGACCTGTGGCCTAAAGATATTTATTAAGAGAGGTGCCTGCCTCGAAAACCTGAGATTTAAACAGCGTTTTAACGACACGTTTCAGAAAATATGGGAGACTAGAGTTTCATAAAGGTAAACATTTTTGTTTACTTAAATATGAGTACTAATAATCTGTTGATAAAAATCAATTAAAGCACACCGTTACTCTGATGAAAATTGTGAGAATATTCCGTTATTACAAATTACATATATGGGTAAAATAAAGACCATAAACAATATTGTAACACTTCAAACAACAACCTTCCGATAAAAGAAATTCTAAAACCAGATTGTCTCGGCTGCCTTACACACACACACTAAGCTAACAAGTAATTAAGCAAACAATTAATTGTAGTTTTATGTTTATTTTGAAGTTCACTTCTTCGCAAAACTGGAAAATTTGCCACCATACTTTTATTTATGAATGTGGTGAATTCGTTTTATTAATGCTCTGAATATCATAGAAATTACATTGTGCCACAAATGAACAATTTACTCCCTTTATATTGATACTGAATCATTTTAATGTATTTTACACATAATATTGAAGCCTGTAAATTCCAACACATCAGCAAGAGGGGGAAGGTTATAACTGCTGTAGCTAAAATGTTTGGTAATCTTGGATGTTCGGTATGCGCCGAAAATGAAGTGTACAGCTGAAAAACACTGTATTAATGGGGCTACTTGGTTCGTCCACCATACCTTCTTGACGGGACATGGAAACATCAAGGCTAAGCTGTTCTCTTTCACTCTCGTGGACGACCCGGACTGTGTGGTGTGCGGAGTGCCCGACACTTCCACCCACCTGCTCTTTGTCTGCCCAAAGATTGAGGACCTAAGGTCCTCTTTCGAGGGTAGGAACGGACCTCTCACTTTAAGGAGAATGCTGTCGTCAAGGATCCTGGCTCCTAGCGTGCTAGAATACCTAACGGCAGTGGGAAAACGAAATGAAAACTTTGACGTGTGGTGGTTGAGCCACAGTCTGAGTAGAACACTGGACATGGACAACTCGGACGTATCTGAAATCAAGATGTCTGAACCTCTTCCCTGTTGTAGTACTGGAGAAGAGTGTGCCAGAACAACCTACACCTGAATCAACTCCAGAAGCGGAGAAGAAATCACCTATAGTGACACAACAACAAGTTCCACAGATGGTAGGCTCTGTCCTCAATCTTATAGACCTGGACAAACAGCTAGAACTTGGAAATGGAAAAGAGGAACCAACTCCAGAGAAGAGAGAATGGCCGTGCTCGTGGGATCCGGTCCTCTTCGTGAGAGAGGGATTTAACACCTTGGGTGGGAATTTCAGCAAAATGCTGAGAGACCAGAGAAGAATTGCCGAGACACTGAACCTCCCGGGAAGAAAGCAGAAGGAAAATGAAGAAGTAGTGGAGAAAGAGAGAAGTTTCCATTCTGCACAACNCTGAACCTCCCGGGAAGAAAGCAGAAGGAAAATGAAGAAGTAGTGGAGAAAGAGAGAAGTTTCCATTCTGCACAACTTAGTGAGGCAAAGTGAATCGGTGGCTCCTTCTGAGAAGATCATTAACATTCAATGGCCGTCAAACAGGAACACCATTGACGCAGCAGTGCAAACCTGGCCCATGGGCGCCAACCCCAAGGAACCTGTACGACCAAATGGTTCGTGGCTCCCAACCCTCACGCTTAGAGGACCCGACGATACTGATGGCAGCTATTACCTTCCAAGTCAGATCAATGGACGGGAGAGAAGAGGTGATCTTTCCCAGAATGGAGTGTGTGGACAGACTTGTCATCGCCCAGGCAGGTCTGCTCACAGATCCAGCAGCACTCAACAGCTTGCTGAAAGAGTGCTACTGGAGGAGGGGGGGAGTTTTACCCGTCATCGATCTATAAGGATGCCGTCCGTACATACGGGAGGCTTACCTTTGACTACAGCAAGCCCTTCATGGGGTACGCTGTGGCAAGGTATTAGTCCTCCACTCCGGACGGCATACCTAAAATCACCGGATAAACACCACCTGATTGACTTTTTCCTGGGTATACTAAGTACTACTTAGGAAACCTGATGACAACCCAGCAATAAAAAAAAATGGAATAAGAATACGGATAACTAAAGGATAATTAATGTTCAAGGGGTCAATGTATATGTTTATATGAGTGTGTGATGTCAGTAGGATGGGTGTGACTGGCCAGACTTGGATCGTGACAAGGCCCTGGCATGCATGAGCTAGGCGCGATGCTGCACATGCCCAGGGAAACTCTCCCTTTATCTGCCATGATGACCGCAACTACTGGGGACAGGAAGAAAAGCAGGAAAGATGGAGGAAAGAAGACGGGAGTGATCAGTGGGCGGTGGCAGAGAATTGCGACGAGGCCATTGGAAAGTTGAGTGCGTCATTGCATCAGCGGCTCAACACGAGGAAACTTTTCCTGCCCGTCTGGATACTGGTCATGACTTGCTTCCTACCGACATCCATGAATGTGACTGTTCGGAAAGTCTGCAGTGTGGTATAGTTTTATGCTCTTTACGCTCGGTGGGCGAGGAGGCGGGGGAACAATACTGGTTTACTGTTTGGCCCCCCAAATCTAAGTCCAGTCCCTTACTCGAGCGCACTGGGCCGTGTTTGTGCTAAGGGTATCCGCCATGCTTAATTTCACGTGAAAGAAGGACTCGCGCAGTACGCGTTAGTTATGCATGATTAAAATCACTAGGTTTTCCAATTAGATTCTGTTCGGCTAGCATGGCGGATTTCAAAAACGCAAGTTCCTGGTGTTAACCTGCGGTACAAAAGAGCCGATTAAGCTTTTTGTTTGTGGGAGATTAACGTACAGTAGAAAGGAGTGCTTCTGGTATAACCTTTTAATAGGTATCGGCCACCAGGAGGGGAGGTTTGGGAAGGCCAGCGCCGGTTCCACCGGAAACTTGTCTCAGTGTCTGCCTCCATCTCTTTGTTTCTGTCTCTCTCTGTAGGTACGTACACATATCTGGGACAAATTTAGTTTTTTAGTCAGAAAATGGTGCTGGATGACTGATTTTTGATATGTTTTCATAAGCTCCAAAGCCAAATTACACACATGACTTGGTACTGCCAACTGTGTTGGACTTTTTCATTATTGGAAGTTGATGCTACCCACATTAATCACCGCATTACAGTGTCAAATGCCACCTGCAACTTATTTTTTTTCAACGCATGAACTACAACAGTCCTCTTTAGTTATGTCAAAGATCAAAAATTCTGGTTTGAGAAATCTTCAGACTCCTGATACATTATATGATCAGAGTGTAGTGTGGAAAAAAAGGACAAAATTTTTCTTCTTAGGCGTGAAATCAAAGGAAAATGGTCCACAAAAATACAGAGGCCAATCTTTTATGACTGAGGAAATATGTAATTTATTTTATTCTTCCACAACATCCCACCAATAATCATAATTTGTAACAGATCCTTGGCGAATAAGTGGAACAACTTTCTAAAGTGACACTACAACCAGTGTTAATAATTGAGGCTCTAATTAACTATACACCAGTGCTGCCGACGACAACTTTGTACACACGGCATTGCGGTTGCTGGCTACTTGTGCGATAGGCCTGCATCAACTGAGGCACGTGTTTTCCTTTGATAATTAATAGGCTTGTTTACAATACGCAGGTGCAAATTGCCTTGTCCTTGAAAAACTCACACGTGTCTATTCACTTACCTGATAATCTGCTAAGCAACAAGCTGTGAATCCTTCAAAAATATTCATAAACATCTAGATCATCAGTTGCCTTCCGCGGAGAGATACGGACGGGCAGCTGCTCATGGCATCACGAGGTATTGAGAGTCGGTGAAGGCGTGAGTGAAGAGATTTAGGCAGGACTTAAAACATTGAGGTATTGAGAGCTGATAAGTGTGAAGTAAGGTGAATATGAAGCAGTANTGGAAATCCCAGATAAAACCCGCCAATCAGTGGCATCCTCTGGCACAATTCCCACATACGAAAATTCGGGAGCGACCATGCCATGAATCAAACCCAGTTTGCCTGGGCGGGAGGCGAGTAGTATAACCACTACACACTGATCCCTTTGTGTGAGACATACAAAAATAAGCTTTGTTTGTGATAAATCCAAACAAATCAAACTGTGGATTCACTTGCAAGACGAAACAACAAAACACTTCAAATAAGTTGAATTGGTTGTCGAGTTCAATAATAGCAAAATAAGTTCAGACGAGACAACAAAACAGTCCTTGAACATGCCTTAAAAGTACATAAAGAATTCTTTTGATAAGTTTACNTAAGTTCAGACGAGACAACAAAACAGTCCTTGAACATGCCTTAAAAGTACATAAAGAATTCTTTTGATAAGTTTACGAAATTACCTACGGATTCCAGCAGCGATACTTACAACTTAAAGAATGTGGTCCCCAGCTGCAATAAGAGAACGTGGNGAAATTACCTACGGATTCCAGCAGCGATACTTACAACTTAAAGAATGTGGTCCCCAGCTGCAATAAGAGAACATGGGGCAAACCGTGCTCATGAACTAGCAACACTCCTTCCACACTCCTTCGCATGCCTATCTTCTCAAACTCGTCCCTCATTCTCTGAAAGCGTGCTGGGACAGATGGGTCCTTTTCAAACAATGGCTCCTTTGTACCAAATGTATAATTTGTCAGTGGATATCTGTACAACAAACCATTTCATAACCATTCATCAATAAAATTTTTTACAATAAATGAAATTGCAAATTTTAATCAAATATACAGAGAAAATAACATTCAGGCTGTGTTAGAATTGACCATTTAGTATCTTAATATTTGGCAGTTTTCAATTCAGATGGATGCGATTTGGTAATTTAGTAATCTTGTTACACACTAAAAACCAAATACGTCATCATTTTAGTCGACTAATTCTGGTTGAGACATTTTAGTGAACTAAAAGTGCCAATTCGAACACATCCTCAATATTTGCACCAGCATACCATAACGTTGCAAATGAAAACACTGGTATAATATTAAAAGTATTTACAAACAGTAGGGTAACCATGAGTGACAAACCACCGAGTTTGCCGACTGCTACCAATACAATTGTGAAAATTCACATATTTGAAGCATAAATGTTAGTCAGCTGTCCCTCCATTAAACCACACACTAAATATACGTGGAAATTACGGAACACTGAAAAATGGGTACCATCATATTAATGTTTAAACTACCAAACGATCTTCCCGGGCTTCCGTTTGCATCACGAACCCACCATGCAAACAGCAATTCAAAGATTAAAAATATTAAGAAGCATTTCATGAAATGAAGTCGTACTTACAAATTTATAGTCCTGTTTATCGTAACCGATTGGTTGCCAACAAATTTCGGTTCGAACTGTGCATTTTGGCTTGCTCTTCTTGGCCAACCGCTTCCTTTAATTTGAGACGCCGCAATCGCCATTTTCTCTCTTGGTAAACTGACGATCATAGACTACGATNCCAACCGCTTCCTTTAATTTGAGACGCCGCAATCGCCATTTTCTCTCTTGGTAAACTGACGATCATAGACTACGATGTACAGGAAAAAAAACTTTAAAAGTACTAATTGGAGCAGCATTTAGTAATTCTTTTCCGTGCAACGTTCAGAAACGAGAATAATAATAATAATACATTTTAAACTACCAGGCGCAATTGTGCTGTTAAATACCATGCTATCACGAACAGATTTTTAAAAAATGTTCATATAAATNTTAAACTACCAGGCGCAATTGTGCTGTTAAATACCATGCTATCACGAACAGATTTTTAAAAAATGTTCATATAAATTACATAACAATGAGGCAGAAACACCATTACAATTTTGTTTACGTTCTGAAAAGTATATAACTTTAATAAAAATATTGGTATCAAGTTCTATATGTTCATTTTCAACACATTTTTGGCTAGGTTATGTATCCTTTATACTCTACAGTTTACTTTATATTATATTCACTAAAGCAGTATGACGGGTTGTTGTGGGCTCAGTAGTGGGTAACAGGTTGTAGAAATTACAGTGCCAGATTTAAAAAACAATGTTCGTACAGTGGAATATTTAGTAGTAAGAGCACCACCTCGGTGGAGCAGTGAGACTCTTCTCTAAGGTAGGGCCAATCACCCACGTGGCTGCTCCTGGATTCACCCCGTGCCGACGATACCAGCGTATTAATAGGAGGTCGAGATAGGAGAATGGAAGTGACATCACTACTGCACCGTTCATCGTGCTGAGTTCTGGTGGGAACCTTTCACCACAGTCACATTTCAGATTTCTTAACGACTGCTCTGATGCTGTGGGTCGTAGCTAAGGCACCCAGGTGGCTACACTGTTCCCCGAATCCTCTACATCTCAATGGGAGGATTATTAATTGTGGTTCGTTAAGCTGATAGGCAGGGGCAGTCGCAGTCGTCCCAGTAATGTCACAGCTGCTCGTTGTGAGGTGGACAGTTATGCTGGTATCAAAATAGCTACATGCGTACTTGTAAGGCTATGCCACACGCAAATTAAACATTGATAAAAGTACATGTTAAACTGAAAACACTTAAAAACCCTTAAATTGGCTGGTTTGTGGTTCCATCTCCTGATATGCCTTTAAGAAACAAGGCCTGTAAATCAAAATGCTGACTTGGGGATTGCAGTCATTTATTGACATTTTGACACTACAAACCAGTTGATGGTGCTCACATCATTAAGCTGACCCGATGCACATATCCCGTCGGGGGGTGAAAGGGGAAAGATGAGCATGGTCTCTCCATATTAGAAAGGTAAACTTACACTCCTGGAAATGTAGGTCTGCAAGAGGTGGAGAGGCACTCTTCCTGGGCTCTGAAGTTACGTTAAGATAAACTGTTCTGGTTGAAAAAAAAGTTAAAACTAGGGTTCCTGGTGGAAGACAAACAAGTTGATGAAGTGCCCGGGTGACGCGAACTAAGTGACCTGCTCCGTTGAATGCCCGCTTCAGAATTAATTGCTTCCGGCATCTTTCTGGCCACTTGTNACGCGAACTAAGTGACCTGCTCCGTTGAATGCCCGCTTCAGAATTAATTGCTTCCGGCATCTTTCTGGCCACTTGCCATGAAGACGCCAGCAGTCGGAAACGTGGGAGCATAAAATAAATGCAAAGTTTACACAAACGTGTCGGTTGTTCGTATGTATCCCAATCAGGGGCCCTAAGAAGCCTCGTGTCACCTTCACAAGTGCTATTTCCTAATGGTACAGCTTTGAGTGTGAACACACATGCCAGTCAGTTGGGTTCTGAACCACAATACTGTCTTGGTAACACCCAAATGGTTGGTTTACAGTGGGACCATCGGCTGACTCGCGTGGTGTTAGGTCAAGTGGGTGCTTTCCAAAAAAACCATCGATATACTGTAGGTGATCGCCACACCCGATGTTCTTGTCATCGGCACGGTGCTCAGCCGTATTTGTATTGTGGCACAGCGAATGGTCGTGGAGACCAGAGAGGTTGGTCTTATGTCAATATTGTTGAAGTAGCAGTCCTGTATGCCTGTCTAATGAGGATGTAGGCATCCTCATAAGCTGCTATTTTCCGAGTGAGATAGTTATAGCCATTTCAAACACAGGTAGAATGAATGTGCCCTGCAATCATGTCACTTATAGGGCGTAGTAGTAAGGTGGGTACAGGACCAAAAATGTTATATGGGCTTGAAGCGTCCGGCCCTGAAATAAAACCACAATTTCGACGAGTAGGCTTTTACTTACCGCCATGACTCCTCCAAAGAGGCACATATATCTGCCCAAATGTTAGGGTGTGTTGGCAACCAGTAACGTGCAAAAATGGTGTGTGTCCAATAAAAAAAAATTACATCATCATTCATTTCCCTGGTTCCAACTTTACAGCATGTACGTTGAAAAAAGGGGGGTGGGAGGGTGCTGGTAATTTTTGGCCCGAATTATTATGCCCTCAAAAGTTGCCTATGAGGGCATGATCATGGGATAGTAACCTAATTTCTCAGTACCTACCTCGGACGTCGCGTCGTGCAGATAGTTTGCACTCCTAGCACATCGCGCCGAGGCAGGAGTCGTGGAGATGTTTGGACTGACTTTCCCAAGTAGCGGGTACATCCTAGCTACAAATGTGTAGCGAGACGAATGAGCTAAGGGAGAGGGATGCAGTGTGCATCAAGAATTCAATGTGTATACTTTGTCTGGATATGATATTTTTTCATACTTATAGAAGTTTAATTGACAGTTAATTTGGCACAGAATTTTACTGTAAAATTGATACTTTTTTTTTCTCGTTTCAGATTCATAATTGAAGTGTACTAAGAGAAAATGTGTTTTTCTTTTACTATATGTAAATATGTAATTTTTTTAATGCATGTCTCAGGAAGTGAAAGCTTATGAGGAGCAATTTTTTATTGTTACAAGAGTAGCTTTCGGTAACTCCTGTGATTACAGGGGACCCTCAATTTAATTTTGAGACTGCCTCATCATAAGGAGAGGTGGAATGGATGAGCGCCATTCAAGGTTTCTTAAATGTGTGCATATGTTATAAAAGTCCCAAAAGTGTCAGAGTTATTAATTTTGTAGTGTTTCTTCTTGGATTGTTGACTGCCAATGGATACCGCTTTAAGAATGCTGTGGAATATTGAAAGATAATTCAATTTTGGTAGCGCTATGTCGAGAGGGCCCCAGCTATTCAGTTAAATGAATCCGCTCAGGTTAGCACGAGACACTTAAGGTGGGCCACGGTCGAAACGTCCGAGTTAAAGGACACTGCATGTCCGTACAAAGATATTGGACAAGTCAAATTACAGTATACAAAGTTTATACACAGTACATATTTATGTCAGCTAGCACGTACACACTTATTTTATCTCTCTTCTTCATGCTGTAATTAATCTTCTTCCAACATGCTGTAGGGAGTCATAATTTTACTGGAACAAAAGAAAAAGTGAACGAGAAAACTGCAAGAGATGTGTAGAACAAAATGTTATATGGTAATTTCTTCATTTTTGTAGTTTAGTAATTGTAGTTCAAAGTCTAAATAATATTTGATCATAATTTTTGTAAAAAAATTGTTTACCATTTATTAATTCCATATGCAGTGAGTGCTAATACTCATGGGTTTTTTTTCTTCAGTAAAATTTTTTTTTTTTAATAAATGAGGAAACAAAAAATTATTTAAATACTGGGATTATGGCGAACTCAACAGGCTTCAACCAANTGCAAAAATGGTGTGTGTCCAATAAAAAAAAATTACATCATCATTCATTTCCCTGGTTCCAACTTTACAGCATGTACGTTGAAAAAAGGGGGGTGGGAGGGTGCTGGTAATTTTTGGCCCGAATTATTATGCCCTCAAAAGTTGCCTATGAGGGCATGATCATGGGATAGTAACCTAATTTCTCAGTACCTACCTCGGACGTCGCGTCGTGCAGATAGTTTGCACTCCTAGCACATCGCGCCGAGGCAGGAGTCGTGGAGATGTTTGGACTGACTTTCCCAAGTAGCGGGTACATCCTAGCTACAAATGTGTAGCGAGACGAATGAGCTAAGGGAGAGGGATGCAGTGTGCATCAAGAATTCAATGTGTATACTTTGTCTGGATATGATATTTTTTCATACTTATAGAAGTTTAATTGACAGTTAATTTGGCACAGAATTTTACTGTAAAATTGATACTTTTTTTTTNTTTTTCATACTTATAGAAGTTTAATTGACAGTTAATTTGGCACAGAATTTTACTGTAAAATTGATACTTTTTTTTCTCGTTTCAGATTCATAATTGAAGTGTACTAAGAGAAAATGTGTTTTTCTTTTACTATATGTAAATATGTAATTTTTTTAATGCATGTCTCAGGAAGTGAAAGCTTATGAGGAGCAATTTTTTATTGTTACAAGAGTAGCTTTCGGTAACTCCTGTGATTACAGGGGACCCTCAATTTAATTTTGAGACTGCCTCATCATAAGGAGAGGTGGAATGGATGAGCGCCATTCAAGGTTTCTTAAATGTGTGCATATGTTATAAAAGTCCCAAAAGTGTCAGAGTTATTAATTTTGTAGTGTTTCTTCTTGGATTGTTGACTGCCAATGGATACCGCTTTAAGAATGCTGTGGAATATTGAAAGATAATTCAATTTTGGTAGCGCTATGTCGAGAGGGCCCCAGCTATTCAGTTAAATGAATCCGCTCAGGTTAGCACGAGACACTTAAGGTGGGCCACGGTCGAAACGTCCGAGTTAAAGGACACTGCATGTCCGTACAAAGATATTGGACAAGTCAAATTACAGTATACAAAGTTTATACACAGTACATATTTATGTCAGCTAGCACGTACACACTTATTTTATCTCTCTTCTTCATGCTGTAATTAATCTTCTTCCAACATGCTGTAGGGAGTCATAATTTTACTGGAACAAAAGAAAAAGTGAACGAGAAAACTGCAAGAGATGTGTAGAACAAAATGTTATACGGTAATTTCTTCATTTTTGTAGTTTAGTAATNCGGTAATTTCTTCATTTTTGTAGTTTAGTAATTGTAGTTCAAAGTCTAAATAATATTTGATCATAATTTTTGTAAAAAAATTGTTTACCATTTATTAATTCCATATGCAGTGAGTGCTAATACTCATGGGTTTTTTTTCTTCAGTAAAAAATTTTTTTTTAATAAATGAGGAAACAAAAAATTATTTAAATACTGGGATTATGGCGAACTCAACAGGCTTCAACCAANTTTTTTTTTAATAAATGAGGAAACAAAAAATTATTTAAATACTGGGATTATGGCGAACTCAACAGGCTTCAACCAAAACTCTTTGTTTTAAGTTTTGAGTATCTTTATTTTCTTTTTCTATGATTTATTTTACCGGATAAACAAAGAAAAAAAATTTCGGCTTGGATTTTGTTGAGCGGGTTTTTTCGTGATATTTTGTTGTTGGCATATGAATTTTATTTAGAATGAAATTAGTAAGGTATGTCAAATTATTTTCTGTGGTATAAACAGTTGCCTTGGTTTCTGATTTTGTTGTTTTTATTGAGGTGGGCACGTTAATTAATTACAATTTTTAATGGGTGTTGATGGGTTGCGTTAATTTGAAGAAGATATTATTTTTATTGAAATAGTTAATTTATTTCATTTAGTAAGTTTCTATATGTTGGAAATTGGCTTGCGTAGTTCAATTTTTAAATGAATTCGTGCACAAAATTTTTCTCATGGTAGCCAAAGGATCCGCCATGCTTGGCACGTTCGTATGCATTTCTATTTTATTTCATGTTCTCTTTCCGAGCTTTTTCCGTTAATAGAATAAATTGCAAATAAAATATCTGCTGCTGTGTTGCGTCAGATCTCTCTGTGTGTAGCATGTTAAGATTTATGTTTATTGAAGATTTATTTTTATAAAATATGTACACATTCCATAAATTTGGGCATCCTCGATGGGGTAGATTTATAGGTTCAAATTAGCTGAAAATACAGACNATATGTACACATTCCATAAATTTGGGCATCCTCGATGGGGTAGATTTATAGGTTCAAATTAGCTGAAAATACAGACAATTTTGCCGGGAAGATTTATTGTATTTAGTTTTTTTTTTATGTTTTAATACCAGTATGTCAAAAGAAATGTTATAATTTTGGAAGTGTTTTGGGTAGGAAAAATTTCTTGTTAAGTGNGTTTTAATACCAGTATGTCAAAAGAAATGTTATAATTTTGGAAGTGTTTTGGGTAGGAAAAATTTCTTGTTAAGTGTTTTTCCGATAAAATTCGCGTAATTAGTAGAATTATTTTGAAGAAATACAAAACTTGATCCGGAAGGGTGTTTACTGATACCTAAGGTGTTTACTTACCCTTCACGACGATGGCACTTGTGTATTTGTTAAGAGTTGCAGATGTTCCTGTTAAAAAAATTCAGAAAATGGTATGAATCGACACAGCTAATTACATCACGACATTCAAATTACATACTACGAAAAGCGATGGTGGTGAGGGCTATGAAGATCAAGGAAATTGTGGTGTGAAACACGCAAAATGTTATGTAATGTGTGTGTGTCAATCTGGTTGCTTAACCGTGCTAAATACAGGAAGACCTTTCTTAATTTCACGCAGCTTCACAGTATGTAAATCATAAGATGGAGAAAGTGGCAATGCATTTCACGCACACCACCTGCGATTCATCTAACACGAAACTACAAGCTTCGCAAATTTTTGAGAGCTTGGCGCCTGATACTACAAAAAAATTGCCTGCATGCTTGAATCGCTGTTTTTGGGGATTTACTCTCCGGCTGGTGCGGGGGACGCTAGCTCAGTGCGTAATGTTTGGCTGTGCTTGAACAGTAATTGTCTGGTCAAGCGAGCTATCTTCAACATTGTTTACACAAGATCACAGTTACCAAACTAAAAAAAAAAATTGAAAGCTATCATGAAAGGTTTAGCCTTAGTATGGTTGGGTCTTATGCATTTGTCTCGGCCAGGCTCCAACAGTACATGTTTTTCTTCTATTCTAATGAGTCAAAACTCCACAAACACTTGTATTTCCGCACAATAATGAGATTAAACACGTGACTCAGAAATATTCGCAAACAAACACTCGTACTAGCACTATCCGTTCGTAAATCGCAAACCATCACATGGTCAAATTCATAAGATAAACGGAATGCACCTGCAAACACTGGCATGTGACAAGCAACTGATTGCTATGCTGTACTGTAAAATTGAAAGCATGTAGCCACTGCCGATGGTTATCTGTTTCCGTCATTACACCATTGTAGTACATGCGTATAATGGTGATGCACCTAAACAAAGCTTTGTAATGTCCATTTGTACAATGGGTATATTTTTTGTACTACTTGCACGAAACGTAGTAAAATCCTATTGTGAATATCAACAAAGTGAGCCTTGTAAAGCACGTTAAACAGGATTAAATATTATTCCGACACGGTGTGATTACCGCCACGTGTTCCACAAGTGTCACAGTGGCTGCGGTGGTGTTGTGGTTCTCGGGGATCTCTAGTTTCCCCAGCCTTATCATTCCGGCGCTGATCATTCCGGCGCTGCTCGATAATCACCTCGTTACAAGTGTCGCCTATCATTTTTTTTTTTTTGTACAGTTATATAGTAGAAACGTTGCGCAGGCACCCTTCAAGGGCACGAATGCATACTTTTAAGTGAGTCACACATTTGCAATTTCTTTCTGTGTAAGTATTTCTGGGTGCAAAAAATTGTGAATTGGTGCATCTTTTGCTTAAATGTATGCATTTGCTCATTTGAAGGATGTATGTGTAACATTTGTGCTATTTAACCCTACAAAAAAAATGATAAAATGATAGGAAACCCTTGCAGGAACATGTGTATATAAGCGCTCTAGTGGTGTAAGTTTTTTTTGGTGCAAAAAAATTGTGAATCACTGCACAACTCACTTTAAAGTATCAATTTGCACTTGAAGTGTGCTTGTGTAANTTGGTGCAAAAAAATTGTGAATCACTGCACAACTCACTTTAAAGTATCAATTTGCACTTGAAGTGTGCTTGTGTAATGTTTCTGTTATATAGCTGTACAAAAAATTTTAAAATATGCTACGCTTGTGAGAACACGTGTATACATCACTTGTATAATTAAAATTTATTAATCAATATAAAAAAAAGGAAAAGTTCATTATTGTGGAATGCACGAAGGCAATTATATGGTTTTTTTTCTCGTGTCGTGCACCCTATGAGGGATGCGGGATAGAGTTGAAGACTTAATCTTACTAACCGAACGTCGCGGTAGGTGAATACACAGAATATGGGTGTGCCGATTCGCTATCCTGCATCAGAAATAGTACAATACAGACTAACAGCATTAAACGGTGGTAAATAAATTATGTCAGGATAAGATTTGATCCTGTGAGGTTGTAATGTGCTTATTCCGATGCGCGATAGTGCGTGTATATACCCCTTCCCTCCTCCGTTCTGTGCTTGACCTATCGTGAAGTTAGGTTCAGTCTTATGCATTTGACGTGGCTAGGTGCCGGCGTTATACAAGCACCACGATTTCAATGCTAACATGCAATATGATGCAGTACGATCTACTACTGAATACAATTTCCGCACTAACGTACGACTACGTACAGCCCATTCAACTGATTATCCGAACATCAATTGGCATTGCCCATGTAGGCAGCTGATGCACCTCCTTTGTGATTTATTGGTGATAACCCACGTATAGGAGACATTCATACACTATAGTAACATTTCAAAACTTTATAAGCACTCGTATTTCTGCACAGTCATTAAATTTAACAATTTACACTGTAAAAAATTGCAAAGAACCACAAATTTGAACAACATGAATCGCAATCCACAAATGCACATTCTCAATTAAAGATAAATGTATTGAAATGACTGAGCTAATCTGTGATTCCCGTTTGTAATTTGTTAAAAAGTCTGTATGTCATAATACAACAAACATACCATGGTGGTACATGTGAAAAATGGCTCTGAACGCCTTTTACTATATATGTGTGTGTTCATATATATAATATGGTAATTATTAAGTTTAGGGACTTTTCTGAAAAACACAAAAAAAAATTCAAAATTATGATATATTTCTACTTTACTAATCACGTAGAACACTAATATACTAGGGGCGTAGCTTTAAAATAAGTACAACATATTAAAAAAAATTAAACAAAATTGCTAAATGAGCAGTATAGGCAGTTTGTTTACGTTTCTGAATGAAACGTCCTAGACCAACAAAAGTTGCATTAATGGGTTCTGCACGGCTTACCTTGTTCATATTCAAGAGGGCATAATGTTAAAATAAGTAGAACATATTTAAAAAACTTGCAAAATATGTTTGTTTACGTCTATTAATGTCAGAGGAATTATACCAGCCCCCCTATCTAGGTGAGTTAATTTACCTTAATTTGGTGTGTTTTACAATTCCTTCCAATCTTTACAATCCTGCATTCGTAGTTTATAGTAAAACCCAAACATCCTAGGTTAGTGTAAAACCCTACTATCCTAGGTTAGTTTAAAAATGTAAAATAGGGATTCACTAATCGTGGGGTTGGGTTCTGTTAGGTTAGGTGGGCACATATTACGAAATTAGTCGGACGTTAATGCCCCTAGTATATTCATGTTCTACGTGATTAGTAAAGTAGAAATATATCATAATTTTGAATATTTTTTTTTGTGTTTTTCAGAAAAGCCCCTAAACTTAATAATTACCGCAAGTACATTAAATCTGTAGACTTCCAGGGGATATTCTCCATATAACCAATCCTCGGTACCTGAAGCACTCAGACTCGCAGCATTTGTTCGTTTCGCACACATTTTTTTAACGGTCAAGTTGAAAGTGTATCGCCAAGTGAATGCGACATCAGTCTACCCATCACTAAACATGTTGCACAGTACTTACAGCGCAGTTGACAAGACCGTCGTCAGAAAACATTACTCTAGCACAACAGTACACATTTAATCGCTTATTGCTCACAATGCACGTCACATTTTGCAAAACAAGCAAATGTCAGAAAAGGGACTTCACCCAAGAATTGGCTTCATTAAAAATAATTCTACCAAAACTGGCTGAATTGTGTGTCCTTGAAAAATAAATTAGTAAGTAGTATACAGTTTTAAAGTTTTTTCAATTTTTTTTTTTAAGTAGTTAAATTAAATGATCGACAACTTTTTCTGATCAGCATGTTTAATAATTGTTCCCCACGTATTCCAACTATTGTGTCCACTCCCCTCTTTGTACCACTTTTCTTGTATGTAGTGTAATGGGCCAAGTGTAGTCTTCCAAAAAATGTGATACTATCATTGGTGCTCCATGTTAACATAAGTGTGCATGTATGTGAGAGAATGGGAGAGGGACGAGAGGAAAGGATGAAGGGAATAGGAGAGAAGTGGAGAGAGTGTTACTAGGAGAAGTGGAAGATTAATAGGCAGTGGTGGGAGAAGGAATATGGAGAGAGAGGGGAAGTTGGAGAAGGGTTGTGCAGAGTGGG
>NQII01001240.1:100872-134215 GCA_002778355.1 Clitarchus hookeri
GGGGGGGGGTAGAAGTAGAGAAGGGGAGAGAGTGTGGTAGAGCAGGAAAGAAGGGGTGAGAGTGGGAAAAGGGAGAAGGGAGGAGTTTTGGAAGGGGAAAGAGAGTGATAGATGAAGAAGAGGAGAGATTGGTGAAGGGGTGAGTGGGTGAACAGGAGAGGTAGGTAGAATAGGTGAGTGGGAAAAGGAGAGAGAGTAAGAAGGGGTGAGTGGGTAGTAGAAGGGGATTGGAAGAAGGGAGAGAGCAGTTGTAGTTGTAATGTGGATGAGAAGCAGGGAGGGGGTAGTTGACATGAGTGGAGGGGGGAGAAAGGTAAAGGAGGAAGAGATAAAGGTAGAGGGAGGTAGGAGAAGTGCAGAGGTAATGTGATGAATAGGGGGCAAGAGTATGAAAGAAGTGGAAAGAGGCATGTGTGGACACACACACCATATATACAAATTTAATGGTACTATGTTATTGGTGCTGAAGTAAGCAGGGTTTTCCAAGTGTCTGACATAACTCATCTCCTTGATAGTTCGCCTCCCACCAAAGCGAACTGGGTTTGATTCCCAGCAGGGTCATTACCAGGTCAACATATGTGGGAATCATGCTGGGCGATGCCTCTGGTTGGTTTTCTCAGGGATCTCCCATTTCCCCTGCCGTTGAATTCTGGCACTGTCCCGTATCTGCCTCCCTTCACCCTTATCATCTCTCAAGATCTCTCTGTTAAGAGCCACCCAAATCACTCCACTTCTCAACATTTAACTTTAGTATTCTATGTGCTCAAGGCTTTGTATGCACATACTTCCCGGAATCACGTGTCGTTGCAGTAAAAAGCGCCTCCATAGCGTGATGTCAAGTAAATCAACTGCTACGATGACTATTCATTATCTTCATTTTTTCACAGGCATCTTCGAGCAATGTAGGGCATTCAACTGCATAAGTAATGTCCGCAAGGTGAAATTTAGGAAATTTGGCAGCAATGTAATTTTCTTTTAATTGGTCACAGCATTATAGGTAGCCTTTTTTTTNAGGTGAAATTTAGGAAATTTGGCAGCAATGTAATTTTCTTTTAATTGGTCACAGCATTATAGGTAGCCTTTTTTTTACAGATTAGAGTCGAGCCAGCATCTCAATGTCAGTATGAGGTGGTTTGGCGAGATGATTTACAGCACTTGCCTCCCACCAAGGTGAACCAGGTTCACTTCCCGGCAGAGTCATTCACTGATTTTCACACATGGAAATTGTGCTAGACGATGCAGTTTATTGGCGTGTTTTCTTGGGAATCTCCCATTTCCCCACCTTGCATTTTGACAGTGCTCCATATGTGTTTCACTCATCATCTACTCTCAAGTCCTGGTTAAGATCTGCCCAAATCTCTCCAAGAGAAAGTAAACATTGTAGTTGTTATGTTTAAAAAAAAAAGTAATATTACNAGGTGAAATTTAGGAAATTTGGCAGCAATGTAATTTTCTTTTAATTGGTCACAGCATTATAGGTAGCCTTTTTTTACAGATTAGAGTCGAGCCAGCATCTCAATGTCAGTATGAGGTGGTTTGGCGAGATGATTTACAGCACTTGCCTCCCACCAAGGTGAACCAGGTTCACTACCCAGCAGAGTCATTCACTGATTTTCACACATGGAAATTGTGCTAGACGATGCAGTTTATTGGCGTGTTTTCTTGGGAATCTCCCATTTCCCCACCTTGCATTTTGGCAGTGCTCCATATGTGTTTCACTCATCATCTACTGTCAAGTCCTTGTTAAGATCTGCCCAAATCTCTCCAAGAGAAAGTAAACATTGTAGTTGTTATGTTTAAAAAAAAAAGTAATATTACATAATCTCCCAGTTTATCTGTAATTACAAAAATCGCACAAGTTAAATTCCTGACAATATGTACAAGATGATGGTTTCAACAAATTAAAGAGCACTGATAGAAAACCAACTTACTTTTTTTTTTATCTTATTCTTACTTGAACTTTGTAACTCACGCCAGTTTTTGAAACCCAGTTAAACTTATCCATACAGTTTAAATTTTTTTTTTGTCTCAAATTAAAATGACTTCATAAAATGGAAGATCACCCACCGTAGCGGTCAAGTCATAGAAGTAAGGGATCACACTGTAAGCTGCATCGGCATGTGAAGTCTAATTCCTTATCTCTATGTGGAAGGTGCTGAAGTTTACGCAACTTAAAAAAATGTGATGATGTAACCAGTGATCCTTGTATTTTATTGGTATGAATCATATAGCAAAATTCAATGAAGTCCTTCGATTTAGATGTATGAAGTTGGTGCATTGTTTAAATGGAGCAGTGGAAATGCCATTTTTAGTCACATAAGGAGAACCCAAAATACAAGATGTCATTGGAAGATGTATTTGAGTTATTTATTTTAAAATGTGTACAACAAATATGTTGCATTGCTTGCATGCATCAGTTTTCTGGATGCCCAAAGCTATATTTTTTTACAAGATACATATGTGTAAGCTTAACATATTTTTTTTTTGAAAACTGTTTCAGGTTTTTGATGAAATTGAGCCATGAGACGGTTACGATCGAGCTAAAAAATGGTACTCAGGTTCATGGGACCATTATAGGTGCGTATATTTTAGGAAATTTAAATAGTAATTCAAAGTTTTAATAAGGTTAATATGTAATTTCTCAATTTACGTTTGACATAAATCAAGATTGATAACAATTGAAGGGTACAGAGGGAAAACAATGAATGTCAAAAAAAATGTAGCAAAATATTTTGCCATCTGTTTAAGGATTGGCTATAGTTAATGTTCCGTTGCGAACCATTGTGAACTGAATGGTAGTCTGCCCTGAAATTATGTTACAAGTATCACTGGAAAGGCAAAGAACAAGGGCGTTGTGAATGTATCCCATTTCCCAAGAACGTAAAAAAAAAAAATACATTTATTATTCTTTACCTGCACCCTTCAGTTTGTAAATATTAAATCACTAATAAGCACATAATAAAATTGGCATGAAAGTTGAATGAAACTACTATAAATTTTTCAAAAATGTTGCCTCTCTTGTAAAAGGGGACATGTTGGTATTGTGGTTACACTGCTTGCCTCCCACCTGTGCGAACCGGGTTCTATTCCCAGTGGTGTTGCTCCCGGATTTTCGCACATGAGAATTGTGCCTGATGACGCCATTGGTCTGCGGTTTTTCTCGGCGATCGCCAGTTTCCCCCGTCCTTGCATTATGGCGCTGCTCCATTCTCACCTCATTTCACCCTCATCGGCCCTCGAGGCCTCATTAAGAGCCACCCAAATGATTTTCGGTGACCATGACATTTTTTTGGTTTGGGGTTCTACTATTTTAAGGACGTCCTTGAAAAGTACAAGAATTTTTTTCTATCCTTGAAATATGAACCCTGAGTTAAGCAGTAGGCCTAGTTGAACGTGAATATCCTTAACGCTGTTTCTACAGTGCATATTATCAGGTTTATCGGCAGTTATTAATGATGAACAATTTTTTTCTTTTATGTCATGCATGTCGTATCATACAGTGCTCACAAAGTGTAATTTAAAATTTAAGGTAATTATTAATCATCACAGGTAACCTTTGTTTCCTAATTTGCTGTAGTAAATGTATTACTGACGATACTGCCTCTGCAAGCAGTATTATTTTATCGTTTGTGCTCACAGGCGTAGATGTGGCGATGAACACGCACCTGAAGGCGGTGAAGATGACTATAAAAAACCGTGAGCCGATCCAGTTGGAATCTCTAAGCATACGAGGGAACAACATCCGTTACTACATCCTGCCGGACTCTCTCCCTCTCGAAACACTTCTGATTGATGACACGCCTAAGGCGAAGGCCAGGAAGAAGGAAGCCGCCAGAGGTAATCGGGTTTATTTTGGTATAGCTGGAGTGTGTTTTCTTATCATCTAGTCACAGTTAATGAAACTGGAGTATGCAATCTCAAGTATCTTCCGCTTGCTGGTTCAGTCTGCTGTGGGTGAAATGTTACGTACATGGGTTTGCTTTGTTTGCCAAATGTGGGTAGGCAAAGCCTTAACGTCTCGTTGACTGCGAGGTTGTTAGAAACGGAGCAAGTCGCTGAGTGAAACAGGAATGAGGAATGAATCTGCCACGATCTGTTGTAGGGAACCATCCCAGCATTCACCTGGAGTGATTTCGGGAAACCACGGATAACAGAAATTAGGATGGCGAGACTTGAAATTTGAACCCAATTTCCTATGTGTGTGCCACATTGCTTGGTCATTTGCCAAATGGAACTTGGGTTTAAACTGTTGTAAAGTGCAGCAACTCACTTTTTATTGCTACATCTAGGAGTATTATGTTTATACGACTTGTTCCTCGGTATCTCTGGTTGCCTTTAGGAAAAGTATAACTGTAGGAAGACGAATTTGAATGTGATAGTTTTTCTCGTGCACTTTTAATTTTGCACGTGTAATGTGACGTGGCATTTGCAGGTTGTAATTTCTCTTCAACAATTTTTGTGTAAGTATAAGCCATTCAGAAGCCAGGGGCAGACATGTAAATAGCGATCCAAATACCAGGTTGTTTGCAAATAAAATGACCATTTTCACTTGTGCAGCAAGACCTCTCTGCTAATGAGTTAAAAGGCTCTTGATCCTAAATGTCGCTGTCAGAAGAAATTTTCCTGAATAAATGATTATTATTTAATAAAACTATTTGTTGCTAGCAGCAGTTTATTTAGCAGAACCTGCAGTGCTGCTTGCAGCATCACTTTACCCGCTATAGGTGCCCGGCGTTGCATGCGATGCTTACATTTTGGCTTACATTTGTATTTGTAAACTAATTTTATTTGCCCCTCTTTCATTTAAGTCTTGACTGAGGTAAGGAAACTTTCTAATATGACATAACTCTTAGATGTGATAAAAGGCACATGTGGATACGTGGCTTACCTGGGATTTGAACCAGAAACTTCATAGTTGATAGTCGCTGAAATAATCTTGACCGAGGAGGTTGCTATGCATGTATAAAAACTTACACTTTTATGGCATGTTCACAAAAATAGTTTTTAAATGCAATAAGGTGTGCATTTAAGTGGATGGCTTGTGTTTAATGTTCCTGTAACGAGTACGGACACCTGATTTTCAGGAAAAGTTTGAAGAGCTAGTTACAACATTTTATACTACAAATTTACTTCAAAACTTCAACAGGGGAAGTTGTGTGTCTGCATCCTCCCACCGTCGGTTGTCTGACGGGACGTGGATAGTCTCCATGCAGGGTCAAATTTTTACCCCTTGTGAGAGAGGCAAAAACACGGGGATGGTGAAGTGGTTAGACTACTTGCCTCCCACCTATGTGAACCGGGTTTGGTTTCTGCTGGAATCGCTCCTGGATTTTCGCAAATGGGAATCGCGCTGAACTATGCCACTGGTTGGCAGGTTTTCTCAGAGTCTCTGCCCCCCCCCCCTCTTTTGCCATTCTGATTTTACTCCATACTTACCTCTCTTCACCCTCATCAGCTCCCAAGACTCCAATGTGTCAAGAGCTGCCCAAATCTCTTCACTCACTCAGGCGGGCGCTTGTGTGAATCAGTATTGGAAGTAACCTAACTCTGGTTGATCAAAGACACGTGACCAGTACACAAACAAAAGCTGCATTTGTGCTCCTCTTGGGATATTAAAGTCTTAAGTCTGCGCGTAAGTCTTTTGGGTGAAAATCAGGTGTCCGTAATCACGAGTGCAGTTGGCTGGAGATTGCTGGAGTGTGGGCGTGGTGGTGTTGGTGCAGGTGCAAGCAGAGGGCGTGGTCGTGGACGAGCAAGAGGCAGGGGGCGTGGTCGTGGCAGAGGGAGGCGCTGAGTTCCGTCGCACCGTCGTCCACGTATTGCAGACAACTTCAAGTGCACTGACTTTTTTTCTAAGACATTACTTTAGTGTGTGTGTGTGGGTGCGTGCGCAAGGAGGGGAGTGTCTTATATACTAAAGAATGTGCAAGTGATACTAATACTTGGATAGGAAAACAAATATCAGTACCTTAGACATTTTTTTAAAAATATAAAGCGAGGAACATGTGGCAACATTTGTTGAAAAGTTAACACAGGCGGTGGAATGTTTCATCAACCTCTCTTCCACATAATGTAAACTCCATAAACCAGGAATGCGAAGAATACAATGATTGCTGTTATCATAAATGTTCTGCTGTTTTCTTTGTGCAATGTCTTCAGTGTCCTCTCGTGCTCGGCCAGTGTTTTTTTCACAACTTCTAGCTCATTTTGTAACTTGTCCCTGTAAAAGAAAAAAAAATTCACTATTAGTAAGTACAATTACAATTAAATGTCAAATGATCTGGTGCTGTGCAGATGTGTGTTAATTTATAAATAAAGCCATTATGCTTTTTGCACTGTCTTTACGAGCCAGTTTTTAAGTATTCTTGAACTGATGCAGATGCTAGGGTTGTACAAATATTCGGTATACCGAAAGGAAAACGAAAAATGACAACTTTCAGTTTCGTTTCGGCAAGAAATTCTATTGCCAAAAGTTGTAATGCTACGTAAATTTTCAATTTCAATGAATATTCAGGTGTTTAGTGAAAGTCTATTTAGTGCACCAGCAAAGAAATGTTTTTACCTGTAAATCAACTTTGTTGTTTTCATCATCTTACAACCGAAATAACTTCATAAAACAGAAATTTAAATGTAGACAAGAACCCTTGCATTATATATATATATATATTTTTTTTTCATTAAGACTGAATGCTTGAGAGATTATTTTTCGGTTTTGTTTTCATTTCATAATTTTAAAAAAGTCACATTTGCACAACCCTAGTAGATGCAGTCATTACACATGTATAATTAAACAAACCCTTTTAATAAAGTTTCCTTGTTAATAAGCACAATTTTTTTCCAGTCCCTTCACATGTCTTGAGAGGGTTTTACTGTATTTAATACGGAACTGCTTTACCCACACTGATGTCAGCATTATCGAGGGCATGTTTCTGAAAGCCAATATAGAAAAATCAAGAAGGGGCAGTCTTAAATAATGGTTTCTGCTTACTTTGAGAGCAAATGTTTTGATGGAATGGCACATTATTGTAAGCCACTGTAAAATACTTAATTTAATTTTACACAATAGGTCATATTAATAGACACATGAAGTTTTTGAAATCACGAAAGAATCATTATTTTGCAAATTTGGGCATTTTTTTCAGTTGCATTGTGAATTTCGGCATTTCGTGCAGTCTCAACGTGAATCCGGTTATCTTGTCACTTGAAATGTAAAAGCACACAGCATGCAAATTTTGCAAACTGAGGTTATAATTTTCTCATGTTCGAAATAAAAAAAAAACACCACGTGTAAATACTATTTTTCATGCCAATTAAAGTTATGAATACACTACCATATTCTTCTGCGGCGATGATTGTGAACACTTATTTTTGTACGCTGTTCTTAAACAAAACTTGTGAACATTGACGAATTGCTGAATCTATTGTAAACACTTGTTGTGATACAATGATCATAACCACATTGTGTATTCAGAAGCTGATGCTGCCCCATTCTAATATTCAGCCAGATAAATGTTAAGTCAATGCAGTAAATGCATCACTGTATTTGTCTTCCCGTTGTTGCTTGATAATGCAAAGTTATGTAATTCATGTCGCGTGAAATACCACCATAGAGATGAGCAAGTCAACACCGCACAGCAGTAAGCTCGCACACTCGAGAAAAATCTACGTTCTGTCGTGTTAACGCGTAGATCATAAAAAAAAAGTGGTGTGTGAAGGTTTTGACTTTAAAAAAAATATATTCACACATTCTTCTGTTAAAATAAAAATAAAAGTTGATTTTAAAAGTAAACCAATTTACTTGCAGCATGTTTTGGGTTATTTTCAACGCTTTCTAAATTCAGACGCACGTTTAATCTTTAGAAAGGGAAGGAATTATCAGTCTCGAAAGTATCCATTTCTCATCAAGCGTACTAGAGTACGAAAACAGACAAAAACCCGAGGTGCACCCAAATCAATTAATCATTCAGTCAGGGCAAAAGTTCTGTACAAACAGCCTCTGAGAAATAAAACCGTACCTAGGTTTTTTTTTTTTAATGGGAAATCTTGGCAACTACCCTACCAACACAGCTGATGGCAAACCATGTTGCTTGGTGCAGTCGTACTTGCGGGCGGCAGTCGAGCTGATATGGTAGGGGTGGCGCCAGGAATGCTGCGTCATCGGCTCCAGTGGCACTAAAAAACCTACTTGAGCGCCTTGTGGGACTTCAGGTTTGTCCACACTCCCTAATAACTTAACAGTCATGATTGAACCCCTGTAGACTGAATAAACCTAGCTTGTGATGTTTAAAACCTTGCTGTTGAGAAGTATTCCCTCCTTTTCAACACGTTTTAAGGCAACGGCGACAGAGCCAAGAAAGATGCAGATTTACCATTCACGCACGGTAAATCGTAATCTGTGCATCGCTGTAAAGGTAGCAGACCTTGCCATCGTGATATATACAACTATGTTATGAAATTAACCCCAAAGAGAAAAACACTAGACTATNAGGTAGCAGACCTTGCCATCGTGATATATACAACTATGTTATGAAATTAACCCCAAAGAGAAAAACACTAGACTATTGTGCCTTGGGCAATCCTAACATACATTACATTGAAATGTTGACTGCGCAACTACATAAATAACCATAAAATTTGAACTAACCTAGAAATGGAAGGGTGACATTACCTAAAATTTTAATTAACCAANGGTAGCAGACCTTGCCATCGTGATATATACAACTATGTTATGAAATTAACCCCAAAGAGAAAAACACTAGACTATATTGTGCCTTGGGCAATCCTAACATACATTACATTGAAATGTTGACTGCGCGACTACATAAATAACCATAAAATTTGAACTAACCTAGAAATGGAAGGGTGACATTACCTAAAATTTTAATTAACCAAAGCAGAGCTAAGCTATCTGTAGAGGCATTCAAAATAAAATAGGCCTAATTTAAATAAAATTTAGTTTGAGCAAAAGTATAAAATTTAGTGCATATAACTTGGAAATAACTAAACCAAAATTGTAATGCCATTATATTACACCACACTAATATTCACTAGCAAAGTATTTGCCCACAAAGTTAACAAGAAATATAATAATAGGATTGCAGATTCTTTGATTTTCTATAGTCACATCTAAAAACTTGCAAATTTTTATTTGTGTGTTTGGTGTTTATACGCACCTCTTAAAGACATTTGTTGGACTGTTGAACTTGCATAAACTGCAGCTGTCTTTAATTTTGCTAGCAGCTAAGAGAATGAAAATACTGTGTATGGTATATGCCTGAATGTAGGATGACTGCAAGGTTAAGGTGACCACTTCATTGTCCTTTGGCGTGGAGAAAAAATATTAAATTTCTTTCCAATAGCGACAGGCCATGAAGGCTTGAATAATTACGTGTAAAATGTAAAAGTTACTTGATGGATCATACTTGTTATAAAAAAAAAAAGTTTTTCTTCCACTAAGAAATGTTTTTATAAAATATAAACAAGAATGGCAGATACAGGTAGACTAATTTATTTATTTTCTCGGATAATATTTTAATTTATAACCTGCTCATCGCTAGAATAATTTGCAAAACTGTTCTCAGTGTCTGATTTACATACCCAAAAAAAAAAATTTATTTTAGTGCCTTTTAATCTATGACCAATCAGCGTTCTTGAAAACTCACAAAATTGTGTGTATGTAATGAAAAATAGAGCTGCGAGGGTTGTTATTTTTTATTTTTCAAGGTACAATAAGATTACGGTTAGTGATGAGGTAATCTTATTCTCATATGGAAATACAGTGGATTCTCAATTATTCGTTTTTCAGTGGACCAACAAGAAAAAAACTAAGCATGTGGGAAAACAGTGGGTGTGGACTTGGATTTTAGACCTGAGAAATATTGTACATAACCTCAAAAACAGGGTGGCTAGCATAAAGGAAAACCTGGAAAAAAAACTGGGAATTTTACATTTCTGGGAAGGTCGGGGAAATGTCAAGAGAAATTTGTGTGAAGTCAGGGAATTCAGACGAAATAGTTAAAAATATATTTAATAATAAAATAAATATTAGTTTCTAGCTCTTCTGCTAGATGTCATCTTATGAATTGTACTGTTAGTTAGTTTATTCTACCTTCCCAGGAATATGAGCCTAAAGACTTTTTTTTTTTTACTTTCATTTACAAAAATTATCATTCAAACACTTTCAGTGGTTCTCATAGGATGGATACATTTTGTCTCTCTCTTGTCTTTGTATTGTCACTATTTTCGTATTATGAGAATGCTAGTATTTAACCTGTGTGTTAAATTTTTACATTTTGCTAGCTTTGTACTTTTTTTTTCTTTTCCAGTTTTTATATATATTTGTTTCTACATAGGAAAGCATCACATCCATAAATGAAGGCTATGTTATTGTTAACCATAAAAGAATTTGTAATTTATTTTAGGAAAAACAAAAATATTTTTTATTTTTGCATAAGTTGGTTAGGGAAATGTCAAGAAATTTGCTATAAGGTTATACTAGCCACCTTGAAAATGCATGTTTGTTTAAACCAACATTCTAAATATGTAATTTAAAAAAATCGATTTATTCCATTTAATTTACGATTAAATATGAATTTTAAATTAAAAACTTAATGAAACTGAGCACAATTTAATTTATATTAATATTTTCGTTCAATGTTCCTTTGTCGGCCGAGCCATGCTCAATCCATCGGTTAAAATTACCACAACTGATTTATTTGCGACAATATATGCCAATCATTATTTGCCAAGGCTTTTTCAGACTTTTACAATTCTAACCAAACATGCAGCCGATAGTATCAAAATCCACAATGGCTCTAGCCTCATTCCAAATTCCATTTACGAAAACAAGGCTATAGATTGTTTAATACAGTGTCAGAGATTGTGTGATTTATTCTCATTGACACCAACCTATGAGTGCAGTAAACAGGTAAGAAGAATAAGAATACTTGATGGTTTCTCATTGTCGCCAACCTACAAATGCAGCAAGAAGAAAAATGGCTGTCTATAGAACACTAAAAACTGTTGTGGAATGTAAACGATAATATCGATAGCACCAGTTGTCGATTATCCGTGTTGTTTAGCATTCACATACCGTTCAAAAACGAATGTACCGGTAAGAAATGCGATAGAACGTAAATAAAAAAGGGAACAAATCATTGAAAATCTACTGTATTTCATAGCTAAATAATTGTTTAAAATATATTTTGGCGTTTGGGCAAAATATCTAATCGATGGATGTGGTAAATTTATGAAGTCGTAGCATGCAGGTTTTTTTTAACATTGTTTATATAGGATAGTTGTCGGAACCGTCCAAAAAANAAAAAAAAAAAAAAAAAAAAAAGCCTGTTACAGGAGAACTGAATTAACAGGATTGCAGCAACGAAGTTTCACTGTATTCCAAAACAGGTTTGTAATTCATAGGAGTTTTTTTTTTCTAATGCACAAAACCTATTGCTAAACAATATTGCGCGTTTTGTGCTGATGTGGAGGTTTCCCACGTCATTTGTGTGTTCATAAATTTATTTTAGTAGGAATTATTCTTGGAATGTTGACATGCTATTAATTCCTGAACTATTAAAAGTTTTAAGGTAAAAGTTCAATGAAATATACTTTCTGCGATGCACAAGCCAAGCTCTGAAGTGAAAGTTAACATCAATGTTCTGTCCGTACATAATCTATGCATAAAAAAACTTGTGGATAAGGCAATTTTTTTTAGAGGAAATATGCTGTTAAAATTGTAATTCTACGCTGCTTATTTGTACGTTACATTCCTGTTATTCAGCATAGTGTAATAAATTNCATTCTTGTTATTTAGCATAGTGTAATAAATTAAAAAAAAAAAAGTTACCAGGGTGGATGAAACTAATGAACTCTGTGTCTACGTTTAAAAATATTCACCTCTTGGCATAACTACAGTGCTTTGGCAAAAATATTGACCGCATAGTTTTGTGCGCCAGAAACAAGATTAATCCTGTATTTTGGGGAGTCAAAACTGGAACAGAACATTGTATATTCAAATAAATATGCTACTACGTACCAACAATGTGTACCCCCTCCCCGCCTTTTACTAGTTGTGGAAGAATATTACTTCAAAACTTCAGTCGTATAAAAGGCATTGTTAGTTATTATTTTTTTATATAAATAAGTCTGTAAAAATATAATTATTTTCTATCTAACAAAAAAAATCATTTAAAAACAGTGTAATGTGTGCATAAATTTTTTAAAAAGTGGCTTATAAGCATCAACTTATTTTAGAGCAATTTTGTAATAGTATTGTAACTGCAGCATAAATACACTGTAAACTATATCTGCAGACAAATAACACACTTCTTTAAGATACATTTGTGTTACCACCGTCTTTTTTTTACCAGCATAAATCTCTTAAACCGGTATTGTACAAATAATTGGTTGTACTTTGCTCTCAATTTACTTAGTTTCTTGCACACCAAAATGAGTTCACAGACTTCATCCTTCGTAACACTGGTGATCAAGTAAGAGAATTTATTATGGTATTTGTAACATGATTGTATTTTTGTGTCTATTAAACACTACTTTCTTTTCTAAAAACAAAAGAAAGCTGCCTTCTTAACCCACCGCTCCCAGTTAAGTGTTACTCAGACATTTGCCCTTGCGACGAGCATGTTTTCAGTCCTATTCCCCTCAAATGTTCCCGGAGCAGTGGTTGCAACAGTCTGGCTCTAGTGTGTGTGTGTTTTAATGAGTGGACGAATGAATTGATTAAATATTATATTGCATATCACAGCACACAGATTTAATTTTCGTACTTTCACATGCATGGAAAATGTTCAATCGGTTGACGGCAATTTTCTTTAGCTTTTCGTTGTGGCCGTTCATTCTCGGAGGGTGTTGGTAGTAGGGCCGTGCCGCCAACACGCACAGTGAACGGCCTCGGAGCGAACGCTAAACAAGCCGTAGCTGCGGTGAACGTAAATTTACGGAAGAAGCCAGTTTGCAGCATCTCGCAGCCAGAGTGGTGAGGGCCCTACCTCCTAGTATTAGTGTAGAACTGTGATGCTGGGAGTTGGCCCAGTAATACTTCACCAAATCCAGACAGACACCTGACTTAAATATAAGATAACCCCTCCGTCACCTCATCCTAGTTCGCCAGGTTCAACATTTGTCAACCAGCTAAGCCAGTTTGCAGCATCTCGCAACCAGAGTGGTGAGGGCCCTACCTCCTAGTATTAGTGTAGAACTGTGATGCTGGGAGTTGGCCCAGTAATACTTCACCAAATCCAGACAGACACCTGACTTAAATATAAGATAACCCCTCCGTCACCTCATCCTAGTTCGCCAGGTTCAACATTTGTCAACCAGCTAAGNATAAATTTTTTTAAAAAGTGGCTTATAAGCATCAACTTATTTTAGAGCAATTTTGTAATAGTATTGTAACTGCAGTATGAATACACTGTAAAATGTTTCTGCAGACAAATAACACACTTCTTTAAGATACATTTGTGTTACCACCGTCTTTTTTTTACCAACATAAATCTCTTAAACCGGTATTGTACAAATAACTGGTTGTACTTTGCTCTCAATTTACTTAGTTTCTTGCACACCGAAATGAGTTCACAGACTTCATCCTTCGTAACACTGGTGATCAAGTAAGAGAATTTATTATGGTATTTGTAACATGATTGTATTTTTGTCTATATTAAACACTACTTTCTTTTCTAAAAACAAAAGAAAGCTGCCTTCTTAACTCACCGCTCCCAGTTAAGTGTTACTCAGACATTTGCCCTTGCGACGAGCATGTTTTCAGTCCTATTCCCCTCAAATGTTCCTGGAGCAGTGGTTGCAACAGTCTGGCTCTAGTGTGTGTGTTTTAATGAGTGGACGAATGAATTGATTAAATATTATATTGCATATCACAGCACACAGATTTAATTTTCGTACTTTCATATGCATGGAAAATGTTCAATCGGTTGATAGCAATTTTCTTTAGCTTTTCGTTGTGGCCGTTCATTCTCGGAGGGTGTTGGTAGTAGGGCCGTGCCGCCAACACGCACAATGAACGGCCTCGGAGCGAACACTAAACAAGCCGTAGCTGTGGTGAACGTAAATTTACGGAAGAAGCCAGTTTGCAGCATCTCGCAACCAGAGTGGTGAGGGCCCTACCTCCTAGTATTAGTGTAGAACTGTGATGCTGGGAGTTGGCCCAGTAATACTTCACCAAATCCAGACAGACACCTGACTTAAATATAAGATAACCCCTCCGTCACCTCATCCTAGTTCGCCAGGTTCAACATTTGTCAACCAGCTAACAGATTGTAGTGTACCCCCACTCATCGTCTGAAAGAGATGGCCTAGTTGTGAAATCTGTGTATGATGGCCTGGTGTTTGTGTTGGACAGCTTATGTGATCGTTTGACATGTATTTTAGTTAGTATTTATGTATATGAGCACTCTACGAATAATTGTAGATGCAAAGATATGCAAGGCACGTACACTTTTATCGAGTGAGGGTCAAAGAATTCCAACTTTCTTCAAGACAAGTATTGCAATCTAATAATTATCATTAAAAAAATTTCCACCGCATACTAAATTTTACACAGGCTGAGCCAATGTGTATTAACAACAGATGTAAGAAATAATACACATTTTGCAAAAATTTTCTATTATATTAAAATAGGTTTCATAACTCCCTTCCTTGTAATGGTATCAATTGGATTCTTTAATCTCAAACAATGCAGAGTTTAGCTTGCTCCAAATGAGAAGATAATGCACGGAAGACCAAAACAGATCGGGAGAATCCATTGCCGCTGCACGAAGGGGTGAGTTGGTTCAGTTCAATGGTTGACAATGGGTGAGGGCAAGAACTGCTCCGCATGTGAATATTGCCTGTCGAAAACCAGTCATTCTCCCAGCGCAGAACCAAAGAGCAATGTTGTCAGTATGGTGTGTGCAGTGCCACATGGTTTCCCTCCCTCCCTCCAGCAGCAGGTGCTCGGGACGGCCCTCCCCATCACTGCCTCCCCTACCTTCCCACCCTCAGAGCTGCGCGATTAACTTCTTATCTGAACTTTACTATAACATTTGCCTTTTCTCTTTTGGTTCTCTAAAGCTTGCTCTCCCTAGCACATTTCCTTTGTACTAAGTCNTATCTGAACTTTACTATAACATTTGCCTTTTCTCTTTTGGTTCTCTAAAGCTTGCTCTCCCTAGCACATTTCCTTTGTACTAAGTCGCAAGAAGTGTAAATTCTAGCTTTCCCNTGGTTCTCTAAAGCTTGCTCTCCCTAGCACATTTCCTTTGTACTAAGTCGCAAGAAGTGTAAATTCTAGCTTTCCCCATCCACTCTGGTGTAATCCTACTCTCTGCTTTGGACGTACTGCGTCCCTTACCAGGAGGTCTCTTAGTCTTCCTTTTACTTTCCCCTTTTCTCTCCCGCTTTGCTACCTTCCTCCCCTCTCGACTTGTTTCCACCTACTCCCGCGTCACCCCTCTTCTACACCATGTCTCCCCTCTCCCACTGTCTCCTTTCTACTTCTCTCTCTCCCTGTCACCCCTCTTCTTTTCCCTATACTTAACCCTCTCCTCTCTTTCATCAAAAAGTTACCCGCCCCCTCTCTACTAGCACTTTTATCCTATCATAATAAAGAGCATGATTCCTATCCTCTGTCTCCTGTAGCATTTTCTGTAAACATGATAATGCATGAAGCAATTTGTAATTCTTTCCTGTCGAAAGGGCGTTTACGGTGACTATGCCGGTTTTTCCCTTTCTCTTCTAACTATAGTTTAGCTATAAGTACACTTAGGGAGGTTGTCATGGCCACAATCTGGCCATGGCAACCCAATCCCTCTTTGCCGCGATGCATGTCTCCTTGCATGATACTCCCTTCCTTGTAGGCGTATGGGGCTTAGCCCTGAGACGCACTTAACTCCCGTCCCTACCGCGGGCTCATGTAACACTTAGTTATAGAGTAGTTAGAAAATTTTTTCACCAAAGTGTCTTAAGGTGCTCAACGCCAACTGCAATTATAATAACGCCTCTCAAGCCTTCGTTATGCACACCCTTCACAAAGTATACAGGAGTGGTGGTAGGTGGAGATCCAGGCCAGCAGGGTGGAAGCAGTGCCTTACAACTAGCACATTCTGGAGACGACATGGAGCAACACATTCCACCTCACTTGCACGACAGACCTGTACTCTTGTCGCACGTGGCGACGAGAGAATATGGCGAGTAGGGTGCTACCTACACTCCACTCCAGATACGAAGGCAAGGTTTTGACAGCCAGTGTGTGACGACATGGCACAAACAAAACTATAGGCTGTTTGCAGTTAATCAATCACTTTTGAAATCAACCTTTGACAAAATGTCTTTGCCCCCTACCTGAATACATTTCACCGACCCAACGACTGGCGTGCGCGCAGTGAATTTGATAATGATGGCATGAAAGTGGTGGGAAAAATACAGAATGTATGTACAAGTTGATCTTAGACAGGGGCTCTGAAAAATGCTCAATTTTACTGTGAATAGCTATTACAATACACCATATAGAAAAAAAATCTCATAAACTACACCAATGCTTCAACTTTTATACTTAATAACAAAGTACTTTATACTGGTAGTGTTATTTTTAAACATTTACAACATGGCTTCTTGAAATTTTTATACAATCAGTCAGTTATGTGAAAAAAACTCATCCGTGATTTAAAAAAATATTTTTTTAAAAAACAAGGATAAAATAATGTAATGTGTATTTTGCAATCACACTTACTTACTGATGATGTTTCCTTTGGAAAAATTACACCACTTATCCTTAACAAATTAAATTGAAGGAAATTTGTTAAGATGTTTATCTTTTGAAATTAACTTATGTTTCAATAATAAATCCTCTTTATTTTTACTGCAAGACACACCTGAACATGGAATGAACACACTGTAAAATGTGCCACTCTGTGTGAAATATTTTTTTTTTGGCGACAAGGGGTTAATAAGTTTATGCTTCTGGGCTATCGTTTTATTCGGAAGACTTAGACCTGTTGATATAAATGAATATTTCATACAAAAAGCATTTCGCAGAGTTTCAAACACTGTTTCCATGGGCGATAAGAAGGGATGTGCACTACAACATGGTAGCGATTATATGAAGTCGTTCTCTTAAGGCGTCTACTGTATGCTATAAAATACGCATACAGTTACAGATTTACAGTCGTGCTTTCATGTGCAAAAGAACTCAAGATGGTGCTGCATGTCAATGCCATTATTTTAGGTTGACGTGTGAATCGATGGAGTTGCAAGTTGACGACTACAATAGTTTGCGGCACGTAAACAATATACTGAACGTGACTGCACGTTTTTTGCAATGGTTATGGTTGAAAAAAAAAAAAATTAATACCTTTCTATAAAACCGCATACGAGTGCATATTTAATCAATCCCATTTTGGATGAAACCAGGTAAAATATTAGTTATCCTGGGAGTTAATGTAAATTTTGAATGTTAAAGTGAAATAATTTTACATAGTTTTAGGGTGTGAATTTGAAATTGCATGTTTCGGTGAAAGATACATTAATGTGGAGTACGTCGTACCTGAATTTTACTGTCCGTAGGAAATTCTGTATCGGCTGGTATGAGAACAAATGAAAATGTATATTAAGTTAGCCATNGTGCTAATGTTGCCATGTCCACGTTTAATATCAGTTCATCAAGGCCGCGGATCTGTCGCATAGTACTTTTCAAATACATATTTCTACATTAATTTGGTGCAGTATATTTGTAACCCAAGTTGTCTAGAGCAAGTATCTGGCAAAAATAGTCTTTAAAAGATGAAAATAATACTTTCTGGTTAGCGCAGCCAGTGTTCTGTGATCTGTCGGCCAGCTTGCTCAAGCTTGTTTTGCATGAGAAAATCACAAATATACGAACGAATATCCAAAATTCCACATTTTCCCAAAGTAAAATATTTCAATGTGTGACAATTCAGCTTGCCAATAATTTCTATTCTGCCTGTCATCATGGAGACTTTATCAGGCCAGCTCACAATTTTATTTCCATTTTGTTATATATATAGTGTTATGTACACACAATAATTACTTAATAATTTGCCTGTACATTGTAATAATTTTGTCTTGTCCTTCAGACAGCTATGTAACATTTAAAGCCCAGAGAGTAATTAATTTTTTTTTTGTTCTTAAAAATTATATGATTTATTTATCTGCTATAATATTTAATTGCTCCATGTAAGAACTTTTCAGTTAACTTNTGTTCTTAAAAATTATATGATTTATTTATCTGCTATAATATTTAATTGCTCCATGTAAGAACTTTTCAGTTAACTTCTGTTTTAAATTGCTTTAGAGCATAGCACAAGCATTTGTATGATAAAAAAATAAGCCTGTACGTAGTTTTGAATAATTTAAGATTGTCATATCTGCGATTTCTACTGTGACTTTGAAAAGAATTCTAAGTTTTTTGCTGGTCTTTGTCGATGTAATTTTTTTAATTTTAATGCACGTCGCTGCCCGAGAAAAATTTAATTTTTCGCTGAAGATGCTGATGCTGCTCCGNTAATTTTTTTAATTTTAATGCACGTCGCTGCCCGAGAAAAATTTAATTTTTCGCTGAAGATGCTGATGCTGCTCCGCCGGGACACATTTGACAAGTCCGTCACGCAAAGGGAAGTAAGGCCGCTCCTTAAATTGACTGATTTGTGACTGTAAAATACTTTTTATTTCTGCTACCCAGAGGCCACTTTCTAATGAATAATCAGTATAATCACACAACCTAAAAATTCAAAATTACAATTTTTTTTACCTGCTAGCCGTGCAATATTCTTCGCGAGTTAAAAAAAATTTACATTGACAAAATTTACAGGATTCACGAGTAAAGCAATTACGATGCTTAATTACATTGTGTTACGAAGGTGGCTAAATTTTCTTTGATTTCATCACGTAGTTCCTGGGCTCCATCAATTTTCTATATTTTTTAGTCAAGAGAAAAACATTAAATTACATGAAAATTATAGCATTTGAAGTCTTGCTTCATTTGTTATGCAATCGTAGTATGTCTTTCTTTAGTGCACGTGTAAATGTTTTAAAAATAGTGTATGCCTTCAATTTATATTATTTCATCCAAGTAAATTATATATTTCATTCAGGCTCAACACCTTCCCTTAACGTCACATAACGAACCAAAACATGCACGAATACAGGACATGCATATGAGCACATACACAAAAAAACTACACTCCCCTTTATGTATGTGCGTGTGTGTGTGTGAATATATATATATTATTATTATTATTTTTTTTTCCCCTTTTTTTCTCTAGGCGTACTCAGTACCACGATCAATTTGTAAATAACCTCTTTGCACGTGTAAACTTTAAACAACACAACCTCCTCCATAACGAGCAGATACTACTTTAAATCACAAAATACTTTATTATTAGGAATGAAAATGCGCTGTTTTTACAATTTCCCCAAATTCTCAATATTTCCTGGCGTCACGTACGTGGTTAACGGTTTTTTAATGCCACTACATGAAGAACCACAATTACTGTCTCATCAAATACATTAAACCAAATTCGCTGTTTAGAATACATGATGCTTCATAGTTTTGAGTGGGAATATTTTTACCCTACTAAAAATGAAAGGGCCACAGTGCATGACCTACAGGTAAGAGCAGTGAGCAAGCATTTCAATTGGAAAACAGTTCGCGTAGGAAGTATATAACGAAAAGACAGGCCACTAATGGAAAAAAATACTGCAAGAGTGATGTATCGCACTATAATTTGAAGTTAGGTTACGTAACAAAGGAACCGACCCACAAAATCTCAATTTTTGTTGTAAAGAGATCCACGTAGGTGCCAAAAGATTGTTTTCGATTATACAAAACGGAACTAATTCACTTATAGTTTCCAAGGTAAAGTACAGAAAATGGACCAGTACGCACTAAATTTTTTTTGTCCGTAAACAACTGTGCATTCATTACGAAAAAAAATCAGTTCCGTTAATATTAAACTTAGGAAGAATACGAATAGAAAAGTTAGAATGTGTTGGAAATTTTGACTCTGACCTTGCTGCATAGCCTGCATGCGAGCACATTTTCGAGTTGTACTTAAATTTATTTCCTTTCGTAGTTTTACACTTCCACGTGAATTCCAGACTAATTTTTTTATGCAAGTTTTCCTATTTTCACTTTCATAACCTAACTAGTTTTTTTTAAGACGGAAGTTCATTTACAAACACCATAAATTTTGTTTATCAGTATAATGACAAATGGATCAGCGGATGACACCATACGAATAAGCAATACAACTGCTATAGTACATTCACAGAGTTACTTCCAACTTTTATGAAGCCCTGCTGAAATTCTACTTCCAGGATATTCCTCCGCCCTATGCAAACTAAGCTTAACCAAGTCTAGAATATTACACCAAAGGGACTGCGCACCGCGTTCGTGCTCACTCACTCTAATAAAATTTGGCATAAGAACTATTTGTTACCAGGCATCACCAACACACCTGTTTTCTTACTGTTTTTATCCTTATGAATTATGAAAGATATATAATATAATTTATAGATAAAAAGTAGATACATTTTTAACTGACCCAAAAATAAGGTACTTGTATGCTTATAGAAATATATAACATATGTGATACATGGCATAGTTAGGGTATAACTGAACATGTCATACATGGGGTGATTTTTCAGAGGTTGGATTTAAAAAGTTTGAAGAAACCGCGAACAGGCTATACTTTGTAACGTTCCGGCTTATTTACTTCCGTATTTATAAAAATGCAGTCGCACAGTTTTGGGCGCCATCTTGTAACGTTCCGGGCCGCGCACTCGTTACCTCCGTATTTCTAATATCGAGCCCCTTAGTTGTGCCGCTATATTGTAATATTCCGGAAGTATNATTAAAAAGAAGAAGTTCCAGATTAGTTTGCTTTATACTTTATTTATCATTGAAGTTTCACAGTGCACAGACGACTTTCCAGTTTGCAGAGTACGAACTTTCACAATTAGTTATACCAGTGCAGAAAACAGCGCCACAGTAGTTTACAGTTTATTAATGTCTCAAACTTGCCTCGCAAGACTAAGTTACGAAGGCAGGAGGGATGTTCGTACCCTCCTGGCACCCTAACGACCCACGCCCTTTCGGGCTGGTGCGTCTTCTCACGCCCGACGCGTCTTCTTCGACGGTTGGTGACTTTTTTTCTCATGTGCGATAGGCACCACCAGTATATATTAGGCAGGCCCTATCCCCCCCCTACTACGCTGTGCCCTGCGCTCACAACATGTTATCGTACTCTCAACTGCGTCGCGAACGTCACGACACAGCCGGAAAGTTTCTGTATAATGCTGACGCATAACCAAAACAACAACTTTCAAAACTAGACGGTAAAAGGACTCCTGTTACAACGTAAATAGCAGATGTCCGTCCGATAACCTTCAAAAGCACAGTCTGCTCAATAAACAAACTATCCCGGGAAACGAACCACNCACAACATGTTATCGTACTCTCAACTGCGTCGCGAACGTCACGACACAGCCGGAAAGTTTCTGTATAATGCTGACGCATAACTAAAACAACAACTTTCAAAACTAGACGGTAAAAGGACTCCTGTTACAACGTAAATAGCAGATGTCCTTCCGATAACCTTCAAAAGCACACGTCTGCTCGATAAACAAACTATCCCGGGAAACTAACCACCGCGGCTTTAACTTGAAACCTGATAAAATATTACGAAGCTTTCTACAGCTAAATACACACAAAAGAATTTTACATCCGTGTCCCGAAAAATTAAGAATATTGCGTCATTACAACTTGTTCCACACACTGACGNACCACGGCTTTAACTTGAAACCTGATAAAATATTACGAAGCTTTCAAAAGCTAAATACACACGAAAGAATTTTACATCCGTGTCCCGAAAAATTAAGAATATTGCGTCATTACAACTTGTTCCACACACTGACGACAGAGGGATACATAAGCAAAAAGTAAACATTGGCACTACTTTAGCAGAACTGTCAAAATCTGGACTTCATAGCTGGAATGCAGCGCAGCGTGGGCCAGGACGGTGATACTGGCCACACAACACTTTTACGAAGCCCTGCTAAAGTTCTACTTCCACGATATTCCTCCGCCTCGTGCAAACTAAGCTTAACTAAGTCTAGAAAATTACACCAAAGGACAATGCACCGAATTCATGCGCATTCAGTTGTAATAATATTTTGCCTGAGAAATATTTCTTACTGGGTACTTCCAACACACGTGTTTTCTCACTTTTTCTAATTCATATTTATTATAAATGAATTATTAGAATTTATATTTAAAAAGCAGGTAAAACTACAACTTAATCAAATACTTTTATGTTAACAGAAGTATAAAATGCTTGTGATGCAGGGCGTACTACGAAATACCTGCACACGTCATTCATGGGGTGATTTTTCAAAAGGTTTGATTAAAAAAATTTTGAAGAAACCACGAATATACTTAAGCATATTCATTAAGTTAACAGTGTTACTGGTCTAGATTTTAATTGGTTCATAAAGCTTATTTGTTGCGACAACGAAACAAGTGTCGTGCNAAATGCTTGTGATGCAGGGCGTACTACGAAATACCTGCACACGTCATTCATGGGGTGATTTTTCAAAAGGTTTGATAAAAAAATTTTGAAGAAACCACGAATATACTTAAGCATATACATTAAGTTAACAGTGTTACTGGTCTAGATTTTAATTGGTTCATAAAGCTTATTTGTTGCGACAACGAAACAAGTGTCGTGCAGTATGCATCATAAAATTTCTTCTTTGCAACACTTTAAACCTTAAATTAAAGTGGGTCTGAAAGTGTTAAAGCTGATCAAAAATTTTTTATAATTTTTTACAACACTGATATTTTTAATCTGGGTCTGAGGATTATAGAAGTTCATCATCTGGCTATAACACAAACAACAAGCAACCATAAAGGCTATTCGTGGTAAAGCAAGCACTTTTAAAACAACCTTTGAAAAATGATGCTGCTCTTCCTTCATGTGCATATTTTAATGGATACACTGACTGATACGCACCCAGTAAAGTTGGCAATGATGGAAATAAATAAATGGCGTGTGGGGAGTGCACCCAGGGCAAGGCAACACCCTACGAGTGACGGTCTTTCCAGCTGGGACCCGTAGGTGACCGTCATCCCCGGGCATGACAGAAATGAGACCCTAGAATGGAGCGGCGCTGGAATGCAAGGGCGGGGGAAGTGGGAGTATCCCGAGAAAACCCGCCAGCAGGCGGCATCGTCCAGGACGATTCCCACATGCAAAAATCCGGGAGTGAACCCGCCGGGGATAGAACCCGGATCGCCGTGGTGGGAGGCGAGCGCCCTGGCCACTACGCCACCGCTGCCCCTTGGCAATGATGGAAAGAAAGTAGTTCCATTTCTTAACGTTGGATTAGAAGTATTAATTAGATAAACAGTTTTGAATACTGACATAATTTTGTTTGCTGTCTGTTTTTTTTTTTTAATGGCTATAACTGTAAGAATTAGCAAATTTGTAAAATATTTCACTTTTCTAATAAATCCACAGTTTCACTTGACCGATGCATGAATACAGTGATCAGGTCCATAGCCATGTAAAATTTACATATTATGGAATGGTAGAATGTAATCAGAGTAGATCCTAAACAAGACTTTCAAAAGCGCTCAGTTTACTGTGAACATTTTAAACATACCAGGGCCAGCTGCGTCTCACATGAGTATCCTTTTCTGAAACCACGTTGTGATTCCTCCAACTGATTCCTCTTGGTCATAATGTTGACCACCAGCCTCTCCATTACCTTTCCTGTACTCGATGTGAGACTCACTGGTCCGTAGCTGCCAGGCCTCCCCCCTGCTTGTGTATTTGGACCATCAATGCATCCTTCCAACCTTGTGGCAACTTACCCTCTCCTAAGGACTTGCTAAACAACACCTCCAAATATTTCACCAACCCTCTCTCGCCAAACTAAAGTGCTGCGTTCCCTATCCTGNAACCTTGTGGCAACTTACCCTCTCCTAAGGACTTGCTAAACAACACCTCCAAATATTTCACCAACCCTCTCTCGCCAAACTTAAGTGCTGCGTTCCCTATCCCGTCTGGTCCCACTGCCTTACTGCTCTTCAACCCCCTGATTACCATTGCTATCCCCCACTCCCTTATCTTAAACTTACTGAACAACCCCCAATCCCTATTAGCCTCCTTATTCCAATCCTCCTTTGCCTCAAAACACTGACAAATACTGGCCTTTCAGCATCTCTATTTTTCTTGGTCATTTGACGCAGTCCTGCCAACCCTACCTTTCAGCAGAGGGATCCCTTCCTATCCTCCCCTTACCTTTTCAACATTACCTAAACAATTTCCCCCATTCCTTTCCCTTTCCTACTTCCACCATCTTCCCTAAAAATATATTCTTCGCCTGTTTGATCATCCTTTCAAGCTCCCTCCCCATTTGTTTCATCAATTCCTTAATTTCCCTTCATTTCTCTACTTGGTATGTAATTTTCTACATTTCCTCTTCCTTTTTTGAATCTCCTGTCCATAATATGGTGGAACTCCCCCAGACCGTAATCTTTTCTTTGGCACTAATTTCTCCAACATAACCTCTATTATTCTTCTAAATTCTTCCCATAATCCTTCCACACTTTCCTCCATAGGCCACTTTACAAACCTATCCCTCAGGAAGATTTCTGCCCCCTTCTCGTCTCCTCTCCCATACTGCCAAACCAACCTATCTGCCATTTGCTCTTCCCTCATCCTGCCAAGCGCTATTTCCACAACAGGAATATCATGATCGCTTATGCCATCCAATACTATTGCACCAACTACAGCATTACCAGTTCTGACCAACACCACATCCAGCACTGATCCAACACCCTCTTCATTTCACCACNGACCAACACCACATCCAGCACTGATCCAACACCCTCTTCATTCCACCTCGTAGGTGTTTCTACTACCTGGACCAAGCCTCTGTTGACTAACTGCGCTGCCATTCTCTGCATCACGCTGCCCATCCCTTCTGCACCCTCTATCCATCTCACACCTGGCATATTCAGATCCCCTGCTACAACAACCTGTCCTTTAGTCTATCAACCCTCTCCTTGATTGTCTCAATTGCCTGCCATCCCTGTCCTACTACCCCCACTTAATTTAATTTCCATCACCTCAACATCTTCAGTAATCCATTCTACTGACCCTTTCAGCCCCTCCCTTACACACACCCCTATTCCTTCTCCTTCTCTCTCATCCCTGTCTTNATCCATTCTACTGACCCTTTCAGCCCCTCCCTTACACACACCCCTATTCCTTCTCCTTCTCTCTCATCCCTGTCTTCCAAAATTTGACACCACACAGAGCTAAACAACATACATCACTTATCATTTTTATATCACCTGCTTTTGTTGAAAAGAATGGACCCAAGAGAATACATTTAACCCTCATAATACCAGCACCATCATCGCCAACACCCTGGCTTACCGATCATCCTCTGTCAATTCTCTCGACCTCAGCTTCTTTTCCAGTTGATCGACTTGGTAGAAGCATGCCTTTATCCTGTCATCTGTCTTTTCAATCTGAAATTAAAAGAACCAGGTTTTTATATTAGGCATCTGCAACAATTTCACGTCAAGAACAGACTGAATAGTTCTACATTTGTGTGTCATATTTAATGCTCTAAAAATAAAATTCATCTTTACAATCATTCCCGTGGAACAAATAGACATTAACATTATATCTCAAAAAATATTTTAACTAATTAACATTAATAGTTTTATGCACTTCCACTTCCACTTTTAATAACAACTGAGTTATACTGATGGGGTTGTGGTGGTGTAAGAATCTAACTACTCGTCTCTCACCAAGGCGAACTGTGTTCAATTTCCAGTGGGGTCACCCGTATTTTCGTGTGTGGAAAATGTGGCGGAATACTTCAGTGACCGAGAGGTTTTCTCTGTACACTCAAATTTCTCGCACCCTTGCATTCAACAGCTACTCCATACTCAAGACCTTTCAACAGTTCGCTGCTCATGTGGACGTGTCCGAATCTCAACATCATGTGACGTAACATCGACGCAGTCCAAATGTGGTCTACCAATACACTGTCCGAAAGTGAGCTTTCAGAATCTGACACTACATCGCAGTAAATTCAATATATCATTTTTTTGTTACATGGTGATTTTGATATTGCTAAATTATTGATTATTTAATACGTATTTGTGAAATGGATAATTTGAATAGGTATTTATTTATCTTTATGATGTTGGCTCTATTTTATTTTAAAAGAGCTAACCAACTGACATCAAGAATTTCTTTGAACTTAAAGAGTGTTTTTGAAAAGTTAAATCCTTCGTAAAATAGTTTAGACAGAATGTAGGGTCACGCTAAAATCACATTCAGGCAATTCGCTGACGGACAGACTACGCACCAGTTGATCTCCTTGCACATAGAGGCGACGAGACAAGTGGAGAGAGAGTAATAGTGTGCGACTTAACCAGAGTCACTTGGGTTTTGTGCAGAACCTGTGATGTACCTGTAATATTACCATTCCATTGTTTAAAAATGTTGGGATTGCTATTTACGAGTATAGCTCTGTTTAATTTAGTTTCCTTATATTTTAAAATTATTTAGTTTTTTGGCTGTTCTAATTTTTCTTCTCNAAGTTTTTGGATGAGTGTAGATATATTTTTTCTATTGCCAACCGATGTTAAATTATAACACATGGGTGGATTCCTACTTTAACCCTTCAAAAAGGTGGCGAACTCACCAATTAGAAAATGTAGGCGTACATACGTTATAAAATATGAAGCACGAGGGTATAAAATACTAAACCAGTCTGGAATACCTGCTGTTTGTTTTTATGGCAAACGGCAACGGAAAGGATTGCAGGGTAAGCCATGGTTGTTAAACGTTGCTAGGCACTTCTTTAAGTTTCGAGACTTTTGCTAAAATTAATAAATAAAGAACTAGCCTACGTACAGTGATGTTTTTAGGCTTTACAGAAGCAGGCATTTCATTTCTGCATAGGCATATTTTGATATTCAGAATAATACATTTTTTTTATGAATTCTTTTTATTTGCAGGCAATTGCAGTTTATATATACTGTACTTGTACACTGAATAGCCAAACAAACTGGTACACCTGCCTAGTNAATTGCAGTTTATATATACTGTACTTGTACACTGAATAGCCAAACAAACTGGTACACCTGCCTAGTATCGTGTAGGGCCCCCGCGAGCACGCAGAAGTGTCGCAAGACGACGTGGCATGGACTCGACTAATGTCTGAAGGTATGCAGGAGGCAATCAAATCTGCGCCAATTTGAGAAAGGGTTGCACGTCTGTCATGTTTAATGATTCTTGCCAGTCGTCGTTTGTCCCTTTCGTCTGCGATCTTTTTCCGGCCGCATCAATGTCGAAGATGTGATGTTTTACCGAATTCCCAATATTCACGGTACACTCGTGAACTGGTCGTACGCGAACATCCAAATGTTATCGCTACCTCGGAGATGCTATGTCCCATCTCTCGTGCGCTGGCTATATCACCACGTTCGAACTCACTTGAATCTTGATAACCTGCCATTGTAGCAGCAGTAACCGATCTAGCTGCTGACCGTATCGCGTTACTCTGATTGGTTCCATACCTCTGTTATTTGCATGCGCACGCCTGTACCAGTTTTTTTTGGCTCTTCAGTGTATATTTGTGTACATTCAAGGATGGGTATGATTGATTTGCTGTGGAATAATAAGCATTGAAATGTACTGTGATGCTTAAGTACCATTGTGCTATTGTCACAGTGGTAGTTAAGCTCGTGACAGCCAGAGAGCATGTTCGGCAGTGCACTGAATGGCGCAGTAGTCACTCGCCTTTCCTCAGTTTGACTTTGTAGACGTTTGTGAATTACGAACGGAGTCAGAGCGTTCTGCAGGTTATAGATTTGCTGTGTAAGAGGATGTTCCTTGAACTTTCATGAACTTGGTGTTACTTCACAATTCCAGCTACTTCTTTTGAATTTTTTTTTTGCATTGTAATATTGTCGTACAAGGAAGCGCGACTCGTGTATGAGGTTTGTCTAACTAGTCGAAGACAGGGAATGTTTTATTTTTTAGCAGTCAGTACACGTGCAAGGAATAAGAAATGCGAAGGAGTGCATCATGCATTGGACCACGGTGGTGTAGCGGTTAGACTACTCGACTCCCACCTAGGCCAACCGGATTCGATACCCAGTGAAGCCACTCCCAAATTTTCGCATGTGGGAAACACATCGGGTGATGCAGCTGATCGGCGTGTTTTTTCTTTCTCGAGGATCTCCAGTTTTTCTACCCTTGCATTCCGGTGCTGCTCCGTACTCACCTCACTTCACCCTATTTGCTTTCAAGAGCTCAATGTTAACAGTCGCCAAAATCTCTTCACTCTCTCCACTCCACTGCGCCATCCATGCATTACCATTATTTATGGGTTGATGNTGGAGGTAGCACTTTTCTTTTTGCAGTCAGACAATTTTTTTTTTATAAATATTTATTTATGTAGTTCCAGTAAACCGATTATCTGTAAATCTGTGCACACTGCTTTCCAAAAATGCGAGAGAAACAAGCGCAGAGGGCGGCGTGTATTTACCTGGCTCATATGTCTGTAGTGTTTTCATCATTTAAAACAGTTCTTCGGCACGTAGGGTAACGTATTGACGTAATTATGAATAACGACGACTTATTTGAAGGTAACAACAGAGGTTTAAAAGTTGTACACTTATCTTTCGAAAAGCTCGAAAATTAGTGCAGCATGTTTTAACGTTAAGTTAGTTGGAGGGGGTGCAGTGTGTGGTGCATTTAATGTTAATTTTTTAATTTCACAGAATGAAGTGTTATATCTAAATTGCATGCAGATGTTCTAGTGTGTTGAGTACGAATATAGCAGCTTTTACAGTTTCAACCTAAGTTTGGCCTTATTTTTTTTTTAGCATTTAGTACATCACTGTCAATGCTGTGACAGTGGACAGTGATTATTTTCTGTCACAATGACCTTTCAGAACATGTACCAGTCGTAACTAATAAAATAAAAGTGCAGAGTAACGTTAAGAAGAATTTTTGGCTAGCGACATTAGACGTGTTTTTCCTCAATGCAATGGCAATTTGGGTAAAATGTGCAATCTTCTCTGCATAACATTTGTGTTTTAGTCGAAGGATGGTACTTAACTGAGGTGTTTTTTTTTTTCGATGTTAGTGATGGTAGTAGCTGTGTGTATATTGTATTTGAGGTTTGCAATGCTTAAGATTCTGTACAGACTGCCAACTAGTTCCGGAAAAGAGTTATGCAAAATCTGCACCACTCTGCTTCCATATGTATGATCTATCTGATGAGTAACAATCAAATAAAAGCAGGTAAATAAGCGATACTGTTTAACGCTAAGGCAGGTTTGCTAGTACGAAATGGGTCCCACTATTTTAGGCATTGGATTCTGGTTGAGTGCGACATTTTCGTGAACGGATTTGAAACAATAATCGAATCTAACTACGTTGTAATGACATGATCGAGACGGACACGTGGTCTGACACAACAGTTAGTTGACATATTGAAATAACGTCACTAAAGAATCTTTCTTTCGGTATCCATACAACGTAAAGATACCTGCTTCATGATCGAACATTTCGCATTTAAAGCCATGGTCTGCAACACAGAACTAAACAACAGTCACTTCATCGATGCCAACGGGCCAATGAAAACATGTATGGTATGATCTATGATTCAGTTATCAAGTAACGCACAATACATGAGAGTGCAGAAAACCATAGACTAAAAGATGAGGTAGAACGCTTATAAATGTTGTGCGCATGTACTCATCTTTGACCAAAGGATCATGATCAACAGTGATCAAAGTGTTTGTTTATATCCTAATTTTTGAATGACAAGCACTATTATATGAATAAAATGCTTTTACCAATTTGAATTTAATCAAACTACATTCAAGTGTGCAAAGGATTTTAATTTAACATGAAAAAATATATATTTCCAAGTGGTTATTAAAATTAAGCATTTTCTTTTTGTGATTTGCACATTATTCTAAATTTTTTAGTTTATATTGTTTGGCAAAAGTCCTCTACATGTAAACCACTATGAACCTGGCATCGTGGCTACAAGCGCATTTTAGGGTGACCTGTGTGAAAACAGATAGAGTACTTTATTAATAAATGCTTCAGCGTCTGTTATCATTTTCCGTTATGTGAATATGCTACTAATTTTTCGGATATATCTTTGTGGTTTTACAATAGAAGGAAATACTTAAATCATGCCACAAGGTTCGGTAATAAACAGATACAAATATGTCTACCAAGTGTCCTGTTATATATTGTGCAGAATCAGTCATTTATTTAGTAATTTCAATTTGGTTATCAAATAGAATGTTCAAGTTTCCTTTAATGTAAGGCAATAGCATATAAAGCAAACTTATTATTAAGATTTCGTAAAAATAATATTGCACAGGTGAATCCACTTTCTGTTAATACTGGTCTGACATGGCAGAAGGCACCAACAGCATAGAAAGTTCTTTACGTCACTTATGTGTTATCTTATTGTCTGTGCTAAATAAAAGGTTAGCTAAATTTAACAATTGTTCTGGGCAGATTGTGCTGAAAATACAATCCAGCTAATTGCATCAAGGACTACCGCAGTGGTTAACAGTGATGATTAAAGATAGTGTTTTGAGGTTAAGACTTAGACCAGGATTACAAAGACTCCATGAAACATGTCACGGATAACATTATTATGTAAACCAGATTCACCTTAACTGGTGTGTTTCAATGAGACCTGTTAAGATCATCTCACATGTGCATCCACATAAAGAAGACTTTTCAAGCTGCTAGATACATGACCATGCTGTCTAATCACAAAAGGGGCAATGTTGTGTTATGTCTGCTTTTCATGAGTTTGTTTTTATTTGAGTAATTTTGCCTACTTAAAATTTTAATTTATCTAACACCAACATAATTTTCTCTTGCAAATGAGAAGTAAGGATACATTTACTTTTGGCTTTTTGACTCGTTTATATTTAGGGAGCTTTACTTTGCCAAAGTTTATTAATTATTTTTTTGGAAGGTGATGAAATACTTGCATGATATATAATTTAATTTTCTTAAGTACGTCAAACTTTATTACAAACAATTCATTCCCATATACACGAAAAACATAACTTACATCTTGGGTCACCTCGACTACGTCACACCTCAAACCGAGAGTTACGAACGCCATCCAAACCGTAACACCGGACATGCTGACGAGCGTGGAATGAGTTTGATTATCGCGTAGATGTCGTTCGGGACGCTCATGGTGGTCACATTGAACATTTATGAATGTATGATAAGCAAACTTCACGGTTCCACTGTTATTTTCATTGGTCAATCAAGGCTGTAGGTTATTTGGTTTTGATATTATAGCCCTTCAAAGTTGGGATATTATTTTATACTCATCCTGTATACTATATTTTTGCCACTTATAGTTATTTTTAAATTTTTTATTAAGGACTAAAATTATTATGTTTATGAAAAGGGGGTTTTGGTTGCAAACCGCAATACACAATACAACACCTGTTAAACTACCAGAAGCTAAAGAAATTATGAATATCAACTGGCACGACAGCATCAAAATAGTTTTGGATTCATTTCTGTTCTCGTAGCTATAATTTCATTTTTCAATATGAATACAATGCATTCGAATTTCTTACCAACTCCCCTTAAGTTTTAATTGCCATATTTGCATAACCTACATTTTATTGCAATAATTCAGCGTGTAATAACATGTCTGTTCATTACTCCTGACTCTCGACCGCTGTAATCAGTCTTCCAAGTTAGAAAAAAAGGATAATTGGCTGTTTAAATGTGCATTTCTTCCATATAAATGTATTGAAAACTGTGAGATCATACAAAAAAAATTTCCTGGTGAGGGTACTCGATATAATAAGGTTAATCTACACTCATGGACCTACGCACACCACCTAGCAGAGCCTGTAGGAAATACCTACATCAAGTACCGGCCGCACGCCACAAGACCAGAGCATGTTTGGAATGAACGGCTGCATCTCAAACCATTGCCGGGACTTCGCCTTGGTCTTGCACCGATCACGTTATTTTACCATAGCATTATTGTTTGTCTGGAACTTAATTACTTTTGTTTTGACCCGGGAACAGCGCTGCTCCAACCCCACCAGCTTAATTCGCCCCGGGGATGTAAAAATGTTCAATTCCATTTAAAGCATGCAACTTGTTTACTGTGTAGGTTGGCGGCGTGCCTCAACCAGTACAGATATTGTAAGTAACTCAAACGAGGATTATCAGTGAGTGAAGTCATCAGAAACAGTTTGTTTTACTTCACTACTGGCCACTTCATGGCCATGTTATCAATTTTATGGACATTCTATGCCTTGAATCACCGCACCTAACTACTATGTTTTTTGGGGATGTGTTTGACGCCGACCACGGCTTACCCCAGAGACCTTGATGACCCCCGCACACCACCTAGCAGAGCAGGTAGGAACCATTCACCCAAGGTACCAACCGCACGCCACCCGTCCGGAAGCCACTCACCCAACTTGTGCTACGCGAGTCAGTGCAAAAACTTTCAACACGACAGGGCATAACTTTGTGTAAACAGCATTAACAAAGTAAATCACTCTTTCATAATTTCTACAGTAATTAATGATCAGTCAGGAAATGAATTTAGCAAAAATCCCTGCATAAATAACAAAATACCAGGTGTGCAAAGTGCTGACCATGTTGTCACCGAGAAATAAAAAATACTGTATATTTTTGGAAAACCAATTAGTGCATCGGACATCGCATAGTAAAGGAACGTAGGGATGTCATCAACCCTTATCTAGGCGGCCTGCCTTATCGCATCATTAAACATTAAACCAAGACACGAGCCATGATTGCAGAAATACATTGCAAAAGGCAAAATCAGAACTCCGTCACCGGCGAATAAACTGGGTCGAATACTTAACACAACACATCTGACATACGACAGCAAAACGTTACGTCATCGGGGTATCGGACTAAGAGGAAACCTGGAAATGGCTGTCTCCAAATTAGGTTTTAATAAGAAAGTGGCGTAACATTACCACTCAGTATAATTAGCTAACATCCTGTTATTCCACTTAAGCTCTCACTAGATAATGTTTGTAGTTAAATTAGTTATTGTATAATCTTACATGTTCCATAAACCCCCCAACTTAAACTGTTTTGCTCTACTAAAATACCTAACTCAGAGTTATCGTTTGATATGCCTCTATATCCCCTTTTAGGTATATATTAATCTGTATAATGCACATATGTAAGTAACAACTATTTTTTGCATATGT